>CM063502.1:7125094-7385094 GCA_032207245.1 Pardosa pseudoannulata | reverse complement strand
GTTTTGACTGCGGTTTAGAATGTTACCATGTTGTAACGAAACAGTTGAATTCAATCTCACGATTTACATCCTAAAACTGTACTATGAATTAGGAAGAATATTCATCAAAGATTACCTAAAAGTCATCGAAAGAGTAACAGATTGAGTGTACAATTCCTTTTGATACCGATTTATTGGGGTTCAAATTGACCTGTGATAAGGCAGAAAAATTTACGCTATTACACGAAAAATCTGCTTATTCTTCATAGGAAAAATGAATTATAAACTGAATCCGTTGCTTTTCTGTTGCGTTAAGTTAATTGGATAAATCTGATATGTTGGCAATTTTTTTATTAATTCTATACTTTCCTTTCTATGTGAGTGGCAACTGATACTAACCTGGCGTTTAAGATAATAACCCTATTTCCTGTACCACACCAAAGGCGTCTATCAACAAGACGCAAACACGTAACAGGTGATGATCCAATCATTATATAGAAAGTATCCGGCTTAGGAGTCTGGCTTTCAATATTCTGCAAAAAATATATGTGTAAATATGCTAACATAAAATATATAAATATGCTCAAATAAAGAATAACGTGAATACAAGTTCTTGGAAAAGCAATAATATTGATAAGTTGGGAGAGCCACGATCTATCTTTCCTGTACGATGGGTACAGGATGCTTCTTGATGAGACTTGCTTCTTAAAACCGATTCCGAATGGCATAATTCTATGAAAAAATTGGCTATTTCAAATTATAATCCTGTTGAAAAATATCTATACACATATAAAAGAGCAGAAAAACTATAAAAATACAAAAAATATGAATAAGGCTAATTATACATTGCAGTTTATGACGGAAGTAGAATTTAATTTTCTAAAACAAAATTCTAATGTGTGTTTAATTCTGCATTTTTGAATTTGAAGTTGTAAAATGTATGTAACCGGAAGAGATTACTGCATGGACATCTTTACAGATTTTATTTTTAATTTTAAAAAGAAATAGCATGTATGCATGCAAAAATACTTACGGAAAGATGAAATTTATAGCCAATGCATCTCTATTTGAACACTGAGCACTCTGAATAGGGCTACTAAAATGGGAGGGTTCGATATTTACCTGAGATAACAGTATGAAGGTTTCATTCTCATAATTAAACAAGAAAAACTCGTTGGAAGAGCTAGCTGAATCATTTTTGCTTTAATTAACTTCTATCTGCATGTACCACGTTCAAGAGGCTCACCCGACTCATTTGGTCAAATATAAGAGCATCATGTGTAATGTTTCAAGCAGTCTCTCTCAAATCTGCATGGGGCTGATTTTTTTCGTACCTTTACGCGTTGAATCTTGTATTCATGAATAAAGTGTGTTTGTTCGTGAAATCGAAATGCTCGAAATAAACAAAATCCTGTGTCATTTTAGCTTGACACTTAGATGGCAAACAGGTCAATAATCACTTAGTTGAAAGGGTTGTAAATGAAACGATCCTAAATACCCAATTCAGGAGCTCTCATTTGCTTCTGATTACCCTCATTGTCCTTTAAAGGATTTCTGTTCACAAATATATGATTTGAATGCCCGTTATTACTTGTTATTGCATTAAAAGTACAGGATGATCGCATAGACAAATGAGACAAATGTCCACTATCCAGAGTCCGGTTTTTTGAAATGCCCCGAGAAACTGCTATTTGGAGAAGATAGTTTACTTTTCTGTCGAACAACTGTATATAATAAAAAAATAAACAAAAATGTATTTCTTTTTGTATGGTTACAAGGTCCGCAGGGTACAGTAACAATATAATAGTTTTGGTATTTATTTGTCGTTTGTACTAAAAATCCCTTGCATACATGCTTTTTTACTTGTTATAAATGTTGTGTCAAATAAATCTAGTAACCTCTATCAAATACATCTAGAGAAAGGTCATTATCAGCACTGAAGCGTGTAAAAAATTATTTACGAAATTCACTAGTTAATTCAAATTAAATTATTAAATAATTGAGGATTTTGCTGATTTAAAATCTAGAAAATAGAATTTTCAAATTATTTCATATTTATATACTTACTATTTTTAGACATTTAATTAAGCAAATTTCAATTTTTTTAAATCTATAAACTGTCTAAACTTTTCTAGAAAAACTAATGCTGTATAATAATTTAAACAGCATTGTATAAATACTATTGTTGTATATTAAATATTTTTATTAATAAAAGATTGAGAGTTGTTTTAGTTTTTCCCATTTAACTAATTTTGTTTTATAATTTTTGTGAGCTCTATTTCTTGTGGGAGAAGAAGGGGGCGGTGTAAAAATAAATCCTGTCCTGTGTATGAAGCTGAACATAAAGTCCTTATGAATTTGTAACTATGTAGAACGGCTGTAATACACGCCACCGAAAAATTCTATGAATAATTTTTATTAGAAGAAAAAAAACTTCAATTTCTGTAAGATATTTATGCATGTTAAACAGAAAATTTTGTTATGTAGAAAAAAAAGTAGGAATTTTTCACTGGAAGTACTAACCTCAATGACAGCAATCGTACCATCCGCTAGACCAGCATAAACTTGTCTCAATCCATCTTCCTCGTGAGATGCCAGTGTTAAAACTGAATCATTTAGTCTTATCTCCCAAAGAAGGCGCCTGAAATACAGATAATAACACACTCAAATGCTGCTTTTGTCTTCTATCGGAATTCATGTTTTTTTCATATTTAGAAAACAAAATTTAATTTCAAAAATTCAGAAACATTTAAAAGTAAATATTTTTACATTTAATATTTTTTAAAAGCATTAAATGTTAATATTAAAAGCTAAAAAACTTATCAAATTAAGAAACTGGATATTATAAATATGCTTTTAAAGCGTAGAAGTTTTGCTGCCAATTAAAGATAACGAAAGAGTTTCATTCTACTATAAAGGTGCATTTAGCAGAGACTGTTTAAACCAATAAAATTAAATGCATTAACAATATTTATAAGTTAAGGTGATGTTATGTCATACTTTATTCTTCCAACTAAGTAATTTAGATATTTACTTAAAAAATAGGGACAATATAACATATAAAATTTAAATATTACTTAATTTTTCCTAGAGTAGCCCTCTTTATATATTATAATTTAAAAGATTTCACCAAAATACCTTTAAAGCCGTAGAGGATAAAAAAGATCCAGATTTCGGTTTTTAATAAGACGTTAATCTCTGTGACACAATACCCAAAGATGCAGAAAAAGATAAAACCATAAATTTAATAGTTTCAGTAGTGTTTGAAACACATGTGTAGTAACAGAGATAATTTTCAAGTTATTTTTAATTTACACAGAAGCCCTTCTTATTTGTTCACATAACATCATAAAAACTTTCTGTTTTATTCAGATTTAAAAAAATTATTTTGACTATATATATGTGTGTGTGTGTGTGTGTGTGTGTGTGTGTAGGAAGTAATGTTTAAAACGACTAGTTAATTACAGTTGTGCTGTCAATGAAGACCATGGAGTTATTATTACGCTTCGTGACGTCAGATAGCAAAAGAAAGTCGGTTCTGCTCAGCGAGGTAAGGTCTCGTAGCTTTGAAGCGAAAGCGATATGAATTTGGCAACGTCATCTTAGGTAAACCAGGCTCTTACGTTTCCCCTTTTTGTAATTAGTTTAATGTTGTAATTGTAATGTGTTAATAATTCATATATCTTAATAAATTAATTGTTTATTTATCTCCTAGTCGTATTCAAATTACCCCTAGATACTCTTTCTACATATATAAATACATTAATTATTAAAAGTTGGAAGAATTTTAAACATGTCCCAACCCTTTGCCATAATGCACGCGCTTAGACCAAGACGTTCAAATTACAACAAATATATAGAACGGACAACATAAGTAATGCTTAGAGTAATGAGGAATTTTCACGTTTTCTAATTTTGATTTTAAACGATAGAAGACAAAAAAGTAAGCAGGACAGTAGCTATTTTTCTTTCATTTGGGGGCCTAATGAGTGATTTCTGATGGGTTTTATAGCGGACTCTTTAACGTCTCTCAAAAACGATACTTTTTCTCCGCCGAGTTTGTGACGTCATCGTTCATGTCGACACCGACCGCCTATGCTGTTTACATGTTAAAAGGCGACTTTTAAATTTGTTTCTGTGTAAAGTATAGCATATAATAGAAATTTTTTTACTATGTCTGCCATTAAAAAATCATAGTATAAATATTGTATTGTGCCACTCTGTCAAAATACAGCAAGTAATTGCAATGAGAAGATATTTTTCAGCGTTTCCAAATATTCACATACACGTAAAATCTGAACAACTGCGATGAAAAGGGATGAGAAATTAAACCCCAAATTATCATATAAATCATCTCTATGGGTTTGGGAAGACCATTTTTAGGTAAATAAATGCTTGCTTTTGTTTAAATATTACTAGTTTAGAAAATTAAAGTATATAAATATACATATATACCTTTAAAAGAACTGTTGATTAACCAGTGCTATTTAACTTTTAAAACTGCTCATTTTCGAGTATTATCACAGAGTTCAACTACAATAAATGTTTGATAAAGCATATAAATATAGTAAAACATATAAATATCTAAAGCATATAATTATCTAATAAATAACTCGGGGGAGGGGAAAGTTTTGTATTTTTAAGATATTATAAATATTTCCTTCAAAGATGCATACTTTCTTAATTGAATCAATTCACAGTGATATTTTTAGATTAAATTGGTGACTAATTTGAAAAAAGTATATAATATTTTTAAAATACTTATAATGAGATTACTTTAAAAATTAAATTTAATTTCAGAAACTTTATACATTTTTTAATTTAACATTAACATTAAAGACAATAAAATTGTATTGCTATTTAAAAAAGCATAAATAATTAAGCCTTTTAAAGATTTTAAATTTCTTTTCATCAAATTTAAAATTCTTAAGAATTAGTTTGGTTTTGGAGCGCTACGATCTACTTTTTGCAACACGAAGGCTAAAGGCTTTCAATCCAGAGGCTTCTGTCAGTAAGCACAAAAATGACAACGAGCGAAAAATAAACACATAAAAGAGCAAAGAAATAGAAGGGTGGATTCGTGAGTTCATAGCACAATAACTCGAGAGTTGAAGTTTAGGGATAGAAAAACATAAAATATTTTTGCGGCCATGACATCCGTACAAAATAAACAAAAAATAATGAATTAAAATGTCAAAATCGAAAAAATTGAAAATTTTGAAAAAGCAAAAAATAAATGTTTTAAAAATAATTAAATTGCATTAAAAATCCGAAAAAGGACTAAAGAATAATAAATAAACATAAAAAACAATTTTTAACGATTTAAATTAAGTGCTGAATTTTTGTATCGTCGGGAATGTAACCGAGCACCCGAGGAGAACGGTGATACTATGCAGAAGGCGTACTTAACCACCATGCAACACGCCCACATTGGTGAAAGGCAAAATAAAGTATTTGTTGGAGTAAGAAAACGATGCGTAGATTTAAATATTAGGCTCCACCCTCAACAGGAGAGCAGAAAACCAAAACAGTACGGAGGATATGAGAGCAATACACATGGAATAATAAAAATAATTTAACACATGAAAAGTGATGTATGGCCAATTTTAAACATTTTAAAACTTTTTCTTACATTTTTATATATTTTTAATAATTTTTTTGGTAGATTTATTTCGTTTTTTATTTTAACAGTACACATTATTAAGGATCTTTGGCACGAAGGCTAAAGGTCCCGGTCTCACAATAAATACCTTCTCTCATTTTTATTTTAATATATTACATCTATCTCTATAAAAAGCGATGCTACTACAAATGTGTGTATATGATATATGTATATTTATTTGACTTGTCTATATCTACAAATAGAAGCTGTGATTAGCATGAATAAAATATTAATACATGTTAAGTAAAATTGGATAAATATATAACTGATTTTACATACCGTTGGGTTTTAATTCCCCGTATTTCTGCTCCCATAAAATCCGGGTTTTTTTTTTTTTTTTTTTTTTTTCCAAGAACGAAAACAGTGACATGCTGTTAATTTTCGGGAGGTTGTCCGACTGTCCTTTGGTAAATCCAGGTAGAAGAGACATTTATGACAAATTGAGATAACTAAGCTATCTAGATCGATAAAATAAACCTTCAGGTTTAAATGAAAATAAATTTTGATAGCTAGAAAATTTCAGGAACTTGCAAAAACAAAATCGGAAAATAGTGCGCGCTTAAAAGCAATACAAAAATATTGGTCTGCATGAACGATGACATCACAACCAATCACGGAGCGTTTTGATGTCACGTGATTTTCGCTTAACTTTAAAATTAATTTTTTAAATGATGGAGCCAGTTTTTTACATTTTTGAGAACATTTTTGGAATCTACGAGTCTGAAATTATCAGAAAAACACTAAGTTGTTCGAATCCCCCACATGTGCAAATTCGTCATTGCAGGAGGACAAGAGTCTTTGAAGAAGCTCTGGTCCATTTCTGTGGCTTTTCTGGCGTATATCCCAATATAAGCGTTCGAGTTTACAAGAGCTACAGATCCTTAAGACGTAAGCTGCATTTTAAGTTTTCCTAAAATTAATAAATGCAAAAAGATACAAAACTTACCTAGATTTTGTTGAATATGAATGTACAAAATGAGAAAGTGTTCCAAGTAACATAATATCATCATCCAAGGAATGCATACACATCACTCGAGATTCCAACTAAAATAAAATATATCTATAATTACAGATGAGAAGATACACATAATCTCTTAGACTGTTTTATTTAGAACGCATTATTTTTAAAGGGGCTAGTTTGGGAAAGATTCCACAGACTTGGAGAAGGATGAAACTGACTAGATCTAAATTCTTCCATATATTGTTTTTAAAAGTCGCCCTGGGATAGTTCCTAAAAACGATATCAATTTTTCGAGTCACGTGTCGAAATTTTAGAATCGAGTCTCAAGTTAGGAGGTTCAAATTAAAGATGGAGTTTAATCAAACATTGCAGCAAAGCCGCTACAGAATGGCTGTCATAGTTAGGTAGTCGATCATAAAATCCTGGAGTCGTAAAAAAAGATTGAAATTGATTTTCATATTCTACAATACAATGCATTTCGTTACAATTTTGGGTTCAAAAGTTGTAGTGAAATGATCGAAAATTAGAACAGATCCTATAGAACGAAAGTTCTATAAAATCTATTTAGTTTTTAAATGACCACTCTAATGTTTAATCACATCTCGTCACATCAGAAAGTTACTGAAAGAATCTTCATCTAATCTTTCGATGATTTAATAGTTAATAGTTTTTTGTACAGTGAAATTTAATTTTGAATTCTTTTTAGGAGATAATACAACATTTTTTTTTGGTATTTTGATTTTAGAACTCTTAGAATGTTTCGAATCATTTAAAAATGTTGCCAAAACTAATTTAACTAACTCAAATCTATTATATTTCATTCAGTTCTATTGAAATGTTTTAAACAAAGTAAGAATCATTACCTTTTTAGAATGTATAATTTAGTTATGAGACTTGTCAGCGTATTATGCTTATTTTGAATCTTAATTCTAACTAACTAAACAAATTTTTACTTGTCATTTAAAGAGAATTTTTTAATATAAGATTTAAGTGTGCATATTTTTTATCATAAACAAATAATTTTGTTTACACTATTACATAGATAATTCTGTACTTTTTTCATGTAGTTATTTTAAGGGCTCTTGGTAGTTTAAGACTTAGAAAAATAAAGCTGGATGAAACTTAAATTATTTCACTATTTTATATCATCTATTTAAAAGAGCAAAAAAATATGTGCCAGGAACATACAGGATTTTAAAGTTTCATGTAGTTCAAATTTATATCTATAAAAAGATGAGGTTTGTTTCCTTTTCCTATTACGTGAACTGTCTAAGATATCTAGCACTAACCTCTATATTTAGTCTGTACATAATATTTTCTTCACAATTTACTTTGGTTATATGGGCACCATTTTGATGGCCATGGCACAACCACAGTTTATCTGCAAAGAAAAATAATGAGTCAAGAGTAAAATGAAACTTTCACATTATCCGTACGTTTGGAAATTTGTTACGGATTTTCTTTTATTTAAAGGAGAGAATTTAATGAGCAGTAAAAATTTTTTAAACTTAAAAATAGAATATTTGTGTTTAATTACACCTTGTGTATATAGCATTTAAGAATTTGATATTTAGTGTACAATTTTTGACTAATACCATGATAAAAAATACAGTTAGGAGCAATTTAGTGACGTTATAAAATATTGGTTATTGATGAAATAAATTTATATTTGACATTTAGAGCTGATCCTAGAGAGTTATTAATACTTTACTTTGATTTTTTGCAACATGATTGCTAATTAGGTTGTAATTTACGGTTTACATCGGATTCCGAATGGCTATGAACATCCATGTCAGTGGTGGGATTCAAACCCACGAGCTTCGGTACCGAAAGACAACTCCCTAATCATTCGGTCATCGTTTCGCAATAGTAATTGAAGGATTCCACAAATAATTTTCTTTCACCCTTATAAATCTCTTATATTAACCTTAGTGTAAATTTATAGCATGTAAATTTAACAATTTAAATAAGATAATTATTATTTTTATTTTAGTACTTATTTTAGTAAAATAAAGCTTTTTGCATGAAAAGAAGGATTAATGAATACTTGTTCGAAATTTAGAAAATATAACTCTTCTAGGAAAAATAGGATTTTTATATGAGAAACTCTATAGATAAGTCTTATGTATCAAATTTAAGTACTTTATTCTGTGAATTATATAAAATGTGTAATAGCAGGTAAAAAGAAATACTTTGGGCTCTAAATATATCCCACTAACACTTAAGATGGTGATTTTGAAATTAATTAATTCCAGCATGAAAATCTAATGTGCTCTTACTACTTCATCTGATAATAATATGACTGCGTTTCATTCATATGTCTCTATCGTAGAAGTAAACTTAACTAAGTTTCTACAATCGAAGGTGACTTTTTAATTTAAGTTCTTATATCTTGAAACATTTGAACTTTATAAAAGTGTTTGTACATAATACAATTCATTTTGAGTGTTGCCTAAAATAACGTTTTTCAAGGAAATCAAATTTCCTTATAACATGACATCGTTTATCGGCTGCAATACGCATTTCGAAATTTCCTTTTTATATAGCTGTTCTCAGCCAAGGTAATTGTTGTATTCCAGTAGCTAACAATTATTCATGACCAACATTTTGGGGTACCTGGATTGCCATACCTTGAATGAGGCTGCAGGTCAAAGGATCAACGAAAGAATTTCGGAAAACTTGTACGCACGAGAGGGAAATGGGTAATTGCCTAAGGCATGTGATGAAATCGAAGTAGAATTATAGGAAAGTTATGACACCAAATCATTCCTAAAGGAAGTCCTTATTTTTTTCAGTCCCTTTTTCCTTTTAATTAATAAAGCCCAAACTGCTTTTATCAAAGGCAAAGCAATGTTTATATGAAAAATTTCACGCGATTTTTTGGTGGCACTTTTTGGAAAGAAATGATGTTTTCTTTAACTGTTGATGCCCTCTTAACTGTAAAAACGAGTCAAGAGGCGTTTTTTTTTAAATTCTTTATCTCAGTATTTAGATATATTTGATTTATATTTCAGTTTAAATTTTAAAAATAAACATTTTAAGAGCAATAAAAGTTACTCTTAAAACAACTATTCAGTTGAAGGCATTTTCAAAATGTTCCACTCACTATTTTAAAATCTTGTAACACGAAAATAAATCATGCATGCTACTTTCCATTTTCAACGAAATTTCTCCGGAATGCTGTTTGTTTTCAATTGTAATTTTTCGGGATACAAGTTATTCATTTTCCAAAGTTATGTTTATAAAGTTGGGGGTAACCTGATATACACAGCTAGAAATGTATACCCAACTTTTAAAATATTGATATTGAAAATTAATAACTTGTATCGCGAAAAATCATAATTGAAAACAAACAGCATTCGGGAGAAATTTCGTTGGAATGGAAAGCAGCATGCATGGTGCATTTTAAGGTTACAAGAATGACAAAATATTTTACACCCATAAAATAATTGTTTATTAACTCTATTTTTGTTTTTAAAAGTATTAAAACCTTTTAAAATGTTTAATTTAAAATATACTAGTTGTTGGAAAGTTTAAGCCTCATTTGCTTATTTGGGAACTAAAGCGATAAGCTTTTTCTAAGCGATTGTTTCGTATCTAAGTTTTCGTCTTCCTTTAAAGTCATTTTTATCTTTAGATATTGATCAAATTTTGAAATTGTGAGAGCCCAATTTTGTTAGAAAATTTATCAGTTTATCTATTAAATATGAAAGTTTTTTAAACATGTAGAGATAATCAGATTTTATGAAATATACTTTAAGATGAGCTTCAGGTATTCGAGATGCGAAATGAAGTTTAAAGAAAAAAACCTTCGAAATAAATCCTAATAATAAAATTGTGATTTTTTCCATTCACTTGAAAATGTCTTTGTACTAAAGGAGAATAATTCTCATACATTTTGCGCACTTACATCAAATGCATCGCACTTCATGAGTCTTCAAGTGTTTTTAGAAATAGGAGAATTTTTGGAACACATATTTTTAATCGAAATACTGTAATTGCTGAGAGCATTAAGAGGAATAAATAGAAATCCTATAAACAATCGTTTTCCATAGATGTAGAAAATTTTCAAATATGTTTTATATAACTATAAAACTTTGATTAATCATATTATTTAAACACTTCATAGATACTTTCAAATTACGTACTTACACATACTGTAAAATTTGTAATATTACACAAACTATAATATTACAATATGTGTGGGGAAAATGATTGCAATTTATGTAACAGATTGCACTATTTCTCCTCCCCAAATTTATTCTCCCTTATTTATTACTTGCGTGGAAAAATACATGTGTTATCTAAAGAACGGGTCGTTAGTTTACTTGTTCTTGAAAGGAATTAAATGCCAGCTCAAATGCATTTATAAAAGAACACCTTTTGTCGGCTATGTATTCTTTACCCTTACGGTTATCTCAAGTATACTTACTAATTCCTTCACCCATCTCTCATATACATACTTACAAAATATCTCTCTCAAATAATTTCACGCAAAAATGCTATTGCATGAGATAAGTTTTAGTTACGAAATTTTTATTTTGTTGTAAAAATGAACAAAATTATCTACTACAGTCTGGATGAATTTTTAAATTGTTTCAAATCTAGCTTCATTAAGAAAGTATGCTCTAAACAAAGCCTATTTAAGACAGGATTTGATTCCCACGATCTGGATTGTGTGTGAACTTGAACACTATACTTTTTCCGTTCAATTTAAGATTGTAAAAGGAAAACAAGTTTTTCAAAAGTTGATGGAAATATAGTGATTGTGAAGAGTTTGGATTGGATCCAATCAGTTTTTCTCCATACTATCCTGCATGTTTTACAATTGGAAGATCAGTCGGTTGCGCATCATTAATGACAGGGGGTTGCACTTAGAATCGTAGGGGTGTTCTGCTTTTAATTTACGATCCCCCACTTGTTTGTTTGTGTTGTGGGTTGCTCTCATAATAAAATGACCAGCTTGGTAGTGGCAAATGCTCTAAAAGCAAGTATCCCTGTATTGGAAATAATAATAATGATGTTTTCTCATATTTCATCTATTGGCATTTTGGCATATTTTAGCTTTCTAATCAAACTGGAAATCGAATGAAAAAATAAAAGTTTATTGTGTAACTCAAATAAAGAATTCCTTTAGCAAAATACACAAAGGAAGATTGAATACCCTTTTTTGTAAAACAAGACAGTGCTGATTTGCTAAGTTTTCTTTCTCTTTTAGAAATTTCATTTTATTTTGTTAGTTATTACTCCCAAATAGCAACAATTTTCAATCGGAATACAGAGCTCATAGTAATGTCCTTCTCCGGTATTTTTATCCACAACCTTTGTTCTTTGAAAATTTTAAAGAATGTTTCAAATAAGATACGCATAATTTCATGCTATTTATAATTAAAAAGTTTAATTTTAAAAATTGAAAATAAATTAAAATGAAGTATCTAAATTATTTTACGTATTTTTATTTTTAATCATTACATTTAGTAAAAATTGAAACTGTTCTAAGAAGCGTAACACATAAAATTCCAAGTCTCTGTGACAAAAATTGACCGTAATATTTAAATTCAAAATTTCGAGATTTGTTCTCCTTCTTTCAGGGATTAGTTAAAAGATTAATTAAAGTAATTCAAGACTAAAATCATGCTGCAATGCCTCTTTCTTGTCGAAAGGGAAGAAGGTTCCCTGATTATAAATGGGGTGAATAAATAGTAAAGTAAATATACACTGTATTTTTCAGTATTTTAAAATCTAAGTCCCAGTCCACTTACGCCACAAAAGGAACTCATTTTGAATAGCGGTAATTAAAATCTTTTAATCGATTACCCAAAGAAAGAAAAAAAATCTTTCAGTTTTCCCACGTTTTGAATTTAAATATCTGAGTCACTTTTTGGCACAGAATAATGGAACTTTTTGTGTTACGAGTTTGAAGTTGTATTAAATATAATGATGGAAAACAGGGGAAAATTTAAATTTCGTAATTTCCACAAAATTGAATTTTTACGTTTCAAAATTAATGAAAGGATTTCTTATCTTATTTCAACTAATTTTGTAATTAAAAGAAATGTTCTACGATCAATGGTTGAGATGAAAAAGGCTGGTTATGCACTCTGTATAATGAAATAAAATAATTTCTTAATACTCATGGGATTATTAGACGTGAATAATATTGGTATTGATTAGAATTTAGTTTCGATGGTTTACTTGAAATGAATTATTTTTATTTGAATGAAATTGTGAGCAGAATAATTGGTTAACAATATTTTCACACAAGAGAATGAATTATTTTTAACCAAACCTTTATCATAGACAGCAGCGCATTCAATAACAAGCTGGTTTACACTCAAGCATTCCATTTCCGATAGCTGCAAGAAAACCGTGTATCATTAATGGAAACGAAAATTCAAAAATATTATGATTGAAAATTTTATTCTATATTACTTATATTATAATTGTATGCTACGTAAGTTCTTAATACAATTATCCTTTCATTAGCGATATGGAAGCTTTTAAATATCACAATTGTCTTAAAGTTATACAGGAGAAAACGAAAAATAATTTATAAGAAATTCCAGCGTAGAAAGGAAAAAATTATAATTATCTTGTGTTTGAACTGCGCCTAAAAGTTTCCCTAAAAAAGTGCCCCTAAAAGTTTTAAGATTTGATTAAATAAAATTAACTTGAATAAATTTAAGCATCAGTTTTCAAAATGAAACTGTTAGCCCTACAGTTATTCTACTCATACAGTTTTATGATAGAATTTAGGAAGTTTTATCTGATGTTAGTTTATTTGAAATTGTTGATAATTGCTACTATGTTAAGTTACATACAGTTATCAGATTAAAAATTATTTATGGATATTGGGTTAAACGCTCAACCGTCTACAGTTTTACTATACGAGGGCTCATGAAACGAGAACGTATTGCTTCCATACAGTTATGAACATCCCAACCAGAAGCAATGAATAGCGTTCTACTCATTTGGCTTAAAATGGTTTTAGAAAATGATTTTATTATTTCAGAAATCTTAAAACGATTAAACATTTTATAATTATAGCTGACTTTTCCATACGGTTTAAAATATTATAAAAATAGACTAAAGAACTTTACAAATTACAAACGATCTCATTAACAATTATTAAAGCAGTGCTTATAAAAGTGGAAATTTACACTTGCAGTAGCTCCAAAAATTGAAAACACACATAACTTTTTCGTAAGAGAAATAACTTACGAATCATATAGATATTTACTAATAACGCAATTATGTTTTCTTACACCTACTTACTAATATTCCCTCTGCCCCCCTAATAATATTAGGAAATGGAAATATTGGCGAAAGGTGTTGTAAGCTAGGTTGTAATGCAACATTGTGACACTTTCAATCAAAGTCGATGTTTCATGACATATCTTTCAATGATTTTTAGGTTAATCTAATTATTACGAATTATAACTACATTTCTAATTTCATTTATTTTTCTCAACTCATCACTATTATTTGTTCTAGTGCTACTAAATAGCAACCCATTCTAAAAGTTATATAAAAAAGAGAGTTTTCATTCAAAGTTCGAGCGATCAAAAGGAAAACGGAAAGTTGTAGAAAGGTGCAATTGAGCTAGCTTCTTAAGTGCAACAGAGTGACCATATCAAAAATTTGGAAGCTTGCAATCATCAAATATTTCTATAATTTAATAAAACTTTAGAAATCTCGTCAGGTTATATACGGATTTTTTTAATTGCTACAGTTTGTTGGTCATTTACAAAAAGCGGTACATTTCGGAGTCCCAGATCTGTACTTTGGAGTTTACCTAAAAACTGGACGCATGGCGGCGTTAGACTGGTCTGAAATATCATGCCATAAACAACCTAAACATGATTTTATTTGGACGTTTAAAAATTCCTCCAAAATTAATTCGCAGAGCTAAAGAAGGAAATTAAAATTTGTTAGCCGTGAAATGTAAACCTTGAAATTAAAATTACTATACTTTTATAGCAGTTTGTTTAAGATTGTGCTGAAACGTAAACTGTCATATATATGTGATGCATGCTTTAAAAGTTACCATTCGTTCTCTGTCTTTCATAGCAATTTTTTCCATGTCCATCTTTTTTGCATGTTCTTTCAGTGTTTTGTAATAACATGCTTGTTTAGCTGCTATATCTTGTCTTCGAGTAAATGGCTTGAGAACTTCAAATGCTGTCTGTACAAGAAATTAGAAGTTAGTTCAAGATAGCCATAGAAATTATGGATAATAGAAAAACATGAACTAAGGCTACATAATTTCGATTTATTAAGTTACAAACTGAAAAACCCCACACATACACCAAAAGAATCCCTTATACACTGCAACCATTACCAAATACATTTCTGAAAATTTTTAAAATAACGTAAATAAATTAGTCCATTATTCCCAGCTAGACATTTTGTACTGGAATAAAAATTTAAAGGACAATCTTTACTTATCATAAAGTAAACCCAAGCAAAAACACAGAAATATTCAATACATCAATTCCTTTGTTTATTTTACACTATGCTGTCTTTTATTTACTTATTACCCACTTAAGCACGAATAGAAAATCTTAACATAGAAAGAAATTTAACAACTGTTTTATTCATTGAAATTTAAGAACTGACACATTTTCTTTAAAGGTGAACTAATTCGAAAAGCGTAGGGCGCGATGAAATTTGTTACAATTTCATCTCGCCAGTAAGGGAGTACGAAGTTAAAGGTGTGTTTAAGTAAAACAGATGTAATCAGATCCAAATAAATATATTATCTATAACATTTCAGATTAAAAACCACACATATAAATATACAGTTTCAGTTCGAAAATGTACAGCAACTATTTGTTAATGAAAAATCAAAGCACATATTTTCTATCTTTGTGTGCATTTACCTGAAAAAGATGGTCCACGTCGAAGCAGAGTTTGGCAGCAGCTTTCAACTGCCTCATAATTGATACAGTGTCATGCTTGGCAAGTAAAGCTCTTTCGTTCATCTTCAATATGGACAGTGAAAACCTGAAAAGAACTTTTGGTCCCTCTAACAAAAAACAATCCCATATACGCAAAAGTGTCTGAAAGTAGAAAAAACATTACATAATCATTCAATATAATTAATTATACAATTCCAGTTTAAAAAAGTTTCATAAACTGAAAGGCAATCTGACTGCAATTATGATGAGAATTTAATCAGCAACCTTTCCAAGAAACATGGATTCTACCACCTCCATATTATACAAATATAGTAATAAAACTTTGTCAGTAGACCAAAAGCGTACAAATTTAACTCAGATAAAAAAAAAAAACATCTTTCTGTCGGATTGCATTTTTGAAAAATTCTCTCTAAACGTCAGAAGCTCGGTAATCTAACTTTCTAGATGAATCTCGTATATACGGGAGAGAAGGCAAAAATAAAATTATAAAAATAGCATTTTCTTCCAAGGAAAATGTCCTTTAATATTTTCGGGCAACTAATATTAGTTTCCCAAAGTACGACATAGGGCCAAAAATATCACTTTTCTGAATTAGACGTGTATGAATCTTGAATATTAGGTACATTAAATACATATGTGAATAGTCAGTAACTAATTTGACTTATTTTTCATTTTCACGTTTTAGAAACTTTTCTTCTGCTTGTAAGATATTACTGAAAATGACAAGAAAACACCACATCTTTAGGTAAAAAAATATGTTTTCTTGGTCGAGTTATCATTTTTCGTTACCACCAGCCTCATAGCTTAATATACAATTAAACTTAGCTCTTTTTGTACAGTTATTATAAATGGAACTCAAATGCTATAAATTATGTGACTAAACCCTCGTTGAACTTTTTTTTCCCTCCGTATGTATGAAAGGGTTCGTTTTTATTTGGCTACAGAGAATTATTAGATAATATATGAAGACATCATTCCTTTGTCGATTCTTTTGTTCAGTAATCTTATATATAAAGTAAATATTGGATGTCTTTTCTCCTAGATTTTCAAGTAATTTTAAATGTGAAAGATTTTACAGCAGTTATTTAATAATACACCTTTAAATCGGGTGAAAAAACAATTAGAAATATACAGGCTCATCATTCGGCACCATTTGATTAGTAACTTTTTTTCAAATTTCCAAAGATCGCATATGTATGTAAGTATACAGGCGCGCAACTAAGGGGAGGGCTATCTTCCACAACCTCCTAATCCCACAAGTGAAATGTCCAACTCTGAGCCTATTTGAGAAACACAGTATTGCAGTTAACATAATGGATATTTAAAAAAAATTAATTCATATATTTATACTTTTTGCAGTATTTCTTAGGTTTAGTGTTTTTTATGTATTTTTACCAAATAAGTTCAATATTAAAAGTGATTAATAAAATGCTGAAATAAATGTAATTTCAATTTATTGATGTGTTGGTTTAAGCAAGGCGAAAATTTTTTCCGGAGGGATTAGTAATCATTATGCTGTTATTTTGAAAAACATCACATAATGCTATACATAAATATATGTACATAGAGTACGGTAAAGTATTAATTATTGCTAAGAAATAACCTAGATATCTGCCTGAAATTTATTTTGTATATTAAGTTATCCTTATATATAAAAAATGTTATAAATTATAGCTATTAATGTTGATTTGTTTGGTTACAGAAAGTCCTCGAATGAAGTTAAGAAGAGTCAGGGGAAATAAATGCTTCCAGTATGATTGTACAACGAAAGATTAAGAAACGTACAATTCTGGAAGATGACTATGTAGAGCAGTTTCAGGAATAGCAAATATAAATATGTATTTTTCTGGATTAGCTTTTAGAAATAATTAAATCTATACGATAACTCTTTGTGAATTTTTATCTATCTATGTATGATCCGAAATATAAGTCCTGGCCGTCGAGTCTTATTATAAAGTAAAAGGAAATGATTATGAACAACCCATCTTTTGTTGAGAAAAATTACAGTAAATGTAAATATGTAAAAATGTAATGATGTAATGTAAATTTAAAAATGCATTATTCGTCGATTGAAGGAAGAGACAATGAAGAAACATTTGGATAAAATGTGAATAGAAAGAGTTGACAATATGTTTGGGTGCTCTTTTTTACGTGGCTTGTCCAGATTTCGGAACAGGACTTCTATGACCCTGATTTAGAGATTTGCAGATGGGGATGAGCATCACGAATTTTTTCAATTTTCACATAATAGGAGGAGTTTAAATAAAGATCATTTATGTAATAGTTGTACAATCACATCGAGAACTAAACTGATAAGAAAATTGGTTTATTGCTTTTTTTTACAAAGTATGATAAAATACAGCAAGTTTTTAAAATTTAAATTCTTGTCTTTGCTATTATATATATATATATATATATATATATATATATATATATATATATATATATATATATATATGTGTGTGTGTGTGTGTGTGTGTGTGTGTGTGTGTGTGTGTGTGTGTGTGCGTGTGTGTGTGTAAAGTCGTGATCCAGAGTTAAGGCGAATGGAAAACAGTCTTTTTGATAATAATAATTTTATTAAATCATGGTTTCTTCTAAAAGCAAAACCTGCGACATTTTCATTGTTCGTGGCAGAGACACGCGTAGAGTGTTCACAGATCCATGTCCACGCACTGATTGAAAACTTATCTGTTTGCAAGCTCATCAAATTGTTTCAAAATGCTTCCGCCTGACCGGACTATCCTAAAAGCTTACGCGAGCGTGGGACTTTTTCATTTATTTTATTATTATTAAAGAGTTCTCTTTTTAAAATCGTTTTTAACTCACGTAATTTCCAACTACCCCTTTTTTAAACCTCACACACACACACACACACACACACACACACACACACATATATATATATATATATATATATATATATATATATATATATATATATATATATATATATATATATATATATATATATATATATATACTATCCTAAAACTTAAATTTTTAGTTGAGATTATTACTTTATAACAAGCAGCAGAAAGAAATAAAAACTAGCCAAATATAAATGAAAGCATTTTTAAGAAGAGCATATAGTATGTGCCAAACCTTTTTCACTGTGTACACGTTGTGACTGTTCCAATACCGGATGTCGCCATTTACCATATTATGAGTGCATTTGCACTTCAAAGCCGGTCTTTCCTGCGTCTCATTACGAGCAAGCAGTATTTAGATGGAATGCTGTAGCATGAAGCCTTCGGCAATAGGAAAGTAGATTATCACAAGAGGAGAGACAAAACATCCATATCGATTCATCGATGACGGACTCATTAATGCTACTATCAAAGTGGAAAAAATCACTTTTTAATAGCAATAATTTTTCGCATGCAAATAATGCTTTGAATAATGGGAAAATGTTTAACTCTTTTCTTTATAGAATTTTTTAGATATTCATATAATCTATGTATAACTCAATATGTATACCTATTCATATATTCATTATATAAATAAGTAGTATACTGTTCCTTAAATTGTACTTGTGAGTAAATAGTTATCAAAATGTTCTTAGACTTTCACCAATTATTAACTGAAATAATCCAAAAATACAATTACTAGATTACTAATTGTTGAATACTTTTATTTTTGACTTTAATATGCTGTTTAAAGTTATTTGATAATAATCATTATACTAATATATAGTGCAGTAGTTTCCAAAATTAAAGTTTCTGTACAACCATACCATCTTTAAATACTACTGTCATCTACCAAAATGAAACCAAGATAAATACAAAAATTTGAAACAAAATCTTACATTTATTTATTGTCTATAAACAAACTTTTCTAATAAAACTATATGTAAGAAAAAAATTGACATTGAATAGTACATAAGAAAAACTTGAAGTGTAGTTCATAATAAATTACAAATGTAACAACAGATTGTTCATCAGCCTAATTAACTTTAATGAGAAAGAGGACAGTCCTTTTGGTCTAACCCTTTTTAATGCTGGAAGAGTAGGTAAGTGCTATCTTTTGAATATAGTTGTCAAATGTTCATCAGTTCATCACTTATTGTAATTATCGTTTTATAAATTTCACACTGGAAAAATGGAAACTTCACACAGATATGTACCTGAATACGGCCTTTATTTTTACACTAATTGTGATCAAAGGTTGGTGTGTTTCTGTAGGAAGACCAAATATTTTCAGAGATTTAAGAAACATTTTAAACATTTTTCGAGGTATATGTCCATTATCAGTAGAACAAATCTAGATTAGACATTCCGAGCGTGATACTGCGGTAGATCGAAAATTTCACCACGATTGCGAAAAGTTTCCCAACTAGTAGCTGACGATTGACGGTTTGAAGATTTCTAATCTAGTATAATGATAACTCTCAAATAATAATTTCAGAAGTTACTTTATAATTTAAAAATTATTATATGCATCAGATCTTTTCAATTCAAATTAATATACCTAAGCCAATAAATAAGTGAAGCAATACTAGAATACAACTGCTAATTAAAAATCAAGTATTTTGGATCCATTGATTGCATCTTTAGGTGGATGATTAGGCAAATTAATGATAAATCACTGAATCACATGCAATCTGTAAATTAAAAGTGCAAGATCATGTTTCGAAAGAAAAATATCTGTTTTTTACATTTTAATACTCTTGTTCGAAAGTTTTAAAAAATTATAATAGAACTATACTTTTATAATATAAATTAGCAAAAAGTAAAATATTATAAAAATATATACAAAAAATAAAAACTGCATTAATTAAAATAAAAATATATCCAATCGCGCCAAATTATAAGGACTACACTTAGGAGGAGATAGCAAAAAGAAGACGCAGGCACGAAACAAAACCCCCTCGTAGCTTACAAGAAGAACAAAAACAGATCAAACGAGCTCAGACCAAAACTTGGGAGCTATTTTACGACGGAGCCTTTTAAGACGTAGTATAAACTAAACACAAATCAACTTACTCAATCCTCATTGCTAACTAACGTGCTCAAAAAATACAAAACTTTCAAGTTAGATAAAATAAAAAGAAATTCTTAATGCTTATTTATAACAAATCGGAAGTAAGATGGAGCCACAAATTCAATATTGAAATCTAGAAATGTCGTCAGCAGTAATCTTGATCGTAAACCATGTCAATTCTGAGAAGAAACCAGATCTGTTGGACTTCGGGACTGTTAAATTTTATTCTTCTTACTTTCATTCTATGTGCTGTTGAAAATGTTAAAGACTTTTCAACAGTAGCCCAGATCTAGTCGTACGTTAAAAAAAAACAAATTCCTTTGACTGGGTCACTGTTCAACCATGCTGAAAAATTCCATGGTTTCCACTATAATGGTAAACCGTCAAAGAACACAAATCTTACCGACCCACCTGCCTACTACCCACGTTAGGAAAACTACTTGAAAGAATAATTCTTCTCATCACATTTGATAATAAAATTATTTGAATAAAATCAATTTCACTTTGTATACAAGGAGCGTGCAATAGGCAATATATTAAAAGTCTCTAAGGTAAAGATTTTAATCGGATACATTCAACAAAATGCTTTGGAATTCGATGCTAAGTGAAATTTGAATGCGTTCTTTCTTTCTTTCGGCTTGTTAAAAATAAGATGAAAACAGTATATCACATGAACTGCAAACATATAGGGTATGACCGCAGGATAGCTGCCTTGATCTACTCTTGTAGAACTTAGCGGACACTGTGCTTCGTCTCAACTGGCACCCTACACGATGGTTCAAGCATATGCGGACGACTTCCATCTAGCTACAAAGCTCGAACTCATGCAAAACATACAATCCTCGCTAAAGACATAGGTGCAAATATTGTAAGATACAAATTATTTGGGAGAAATCTCAAGATTACAAGTTTTCTTTCATTTGATGGTTATCACTAATGCGCAACGAAATAGTATGAAATATGATAGTTTTCTGAGAGACATTGCAATCGGTAGACCTTGTAATAATAATTCATAAAAATTACGGTCCGCATGCTCACAGTATGAATATGCTAATTCAAAAGGTATGGGACATATTTAGCTTTATGGTGAGCATACAACCAGGCATCCAAAGCTACTAAAATTCTAGGATATATCGCATTAGCAGAAAAATTTCTAACTTACACAGCCCCTCTTTTCTAATTCAAAACCTGAATCCCAACTTACACTTCCCGATGGCAATAATTAAAGTTAACATTACTTCTCCAACTATTCCTTTTCTTTCTTCTCCCTCCATTCACTCCATTAGGACTCTGGCCGACCCCAAGTTTTGGTTGTGAGTTGATTGGTTTTGGTTGGTAATTACTTGGTCATTTTGGTTGGTTAGTTAAACAGCTCTGAATTAATTTTCCTTCATAAAAATAAAAAAAATGCCTCATAAATTATAAAAGTAAAAAAAATATAAAATAGAGAGAAAGAGAGAGAGAGAGAGAGATACTTTGAATGCAAGGAATTAAAAAAATAATAAAGTATTGAAATGCGAAAACTACAATCTTCTTCTTCGAATGGTACTTTCAACAAAAACTTTTATTTAAACTTTTATATTTTAACAATTTACATTACAACTGTTCATTTTAGTATTATTAATAATTATTAGCATTATTATAAGAATGAAAAATTATCCTCTAGTCTGATCTTGTAAGTTTGGGTTTTCCTGGGTTAACTTTCTCCTGGCGTTTTGTAATCGAATAAGACGAAAAAAGGATATTTTCTTTTTTTCCCTTAAACACGATCCTTCCAAAATTCGTAAAAATGAGTCAACAGAAGGAAAGGTAGTTTATTTCCAAATATTTATATAATATTCCATGTCAGGAATTAGATGATTTATTGTTTGTATAATTAAAAACAATTCTTCTTGTCCATTTTCAATAACGCATTTAATTGTTCTTATTCGTTTGTTTTATTTAAGCTTATCGTGGAGAATAAAATATAACTGAAAAACATAAGAAATCACTTTGCGAGATAGAAAATTTTTCTCAGTTTTATTCCTCATTCAGAAAAAATACATAGGGCTACTTTCCCTTCAAAAACCAGTTTGTTACATGAATTTCTTCCAACACAGCTTTTATTCACCTTTTTAATAGCTAGGATTAAAAATCGGAAAATAAATGTTATCTACGGGGTATCTGCCAAAATAAAATTTTTCAAATACATGACTTTCCCTGATTTAGCAGATCATTTTCCATGATTTTGAAAAGCTTTCGTTAAAGTATATATGAATAAAACTTCTGATGTACATACATATGAAATATATGCTTTTAGAGAAATTACAGGAATTTTATCATAAAAAAAACTATAAACTTACTTTATAAGTGTTAATAAACTCACATACATAAAAATAAATTGTTGTATCTACATACCTAAGTTTAATAATATAGCAATTTTTCAATCAAAATGTTTCCAATTTGAATTCAGGATACTTTGGTATTATCCAGGTGACCATGAATAATAGCCAAATATAACCCTATAATGTTTATATACAATATCCCTAGAGATAAACTTATATTTTGTGCAAAAATCTTAACTAATTTTTATTAAAAAATAATTATTATATTAATAAAATTTTAATCTACAATTTAAGAAAAAACCAGAATAATATACATTTACCCACCCATTAAGATTTCTTGCTTTGAGTTTCCTTGGTGAACAAATTTTACTTGGCAATAGGGTCAATAGGATAATACATAAATACCAAACTCGGTAGCTTCAGCCAAATGACAAGCAAAAATAGAATTAAATAATTCAATGCATTTTTTTAAATTGGTAGTTAAGCAGATCTATGACTTTCCATGATTTTTACTCATTTTACTTGAAAAATCAAGACTTTTCATGACAAAATTAATCCATTGTCTAAATCCATGATTTTCCCTGACATTTCCAGGTGCGCGGAAACCGTGTATCTAGTTGTAGCTATTATGTGAAATAATCTGAAATAATATCGATGTTAAAGGATTGTTTGTTAGAAAAGTATAGCTAGAATTGAAATTTAACTTTAGATGCTAATTTTAATAATTCTGTTCGGTACCACACACACAGGGCCGTAGCCAAAAATTATATTCCGAGGGGGATATTATTTTTCAGAATAAAACTACAGGTTTTCGACTGTATGTACACTCTTAATGAGTATTATAATACAATAGAATTTTAAAATACAAAATAATTAAAAAATGATATACTGAACAAATTTGTAGCCTTGAATAAGTAATGTAGTAACTACACAATGGATTTAATAGTAAAATTCGCATTAAAAAGATATAAACTATACATGGTATCAAATTCTAATTTTTTAAACAGAAGTATAACCAAAGAAAAGGAATAATTTTGAAAGAAAATGAAGATGTTCAAAATTTTACCAGTATATTATAATATATGCTCTATTTGAAATTTTCTCCAAAAATTTTCACAATTTTTTCGGATTGTGCAACAATATTGTGATGAGTTACTAAAATTGTTAGTTAATCTGCTCTTACTTGTGGAATACATTTTGCACCTACTGTTTCACTCCGCGTCACTGTTCTAAGCACACTGTTGTCTACGCACAACTAGGCAGATAACACACAAACATGGTCCATTTTCTTTCCACGAAACGGCCTTTAGGAATTTCGGTCGACTAAATCCCCCCTTGCCTACGGCCTTGTACACACATATATATACAGGGTCGGTTCGGGGCAACTAATCGCTTGCAAGAAAGGCAGTATTTGGCCGCCAACCTATCAATACGTATACAAAGTAAATGTTCTACAGACCGTCATATAAATTTTGCTGTCCACTACACCCTTACTAGCCCGGTTTTGTGTATATACACACATATATATATATATATATATATATATATATATATATATATATATATATATATATGTGTGTGTGTGTGTGTGTGTATATATATATATATGTATGTGTGTGTATGCAATAAATCAAAATTATTACACTTAAAATATCTCTCTAAAATTCTCATTTTCCTCCTCTCAATTCTTTCAAATCTATTTTCCCAGTCACAAAATCTCAAAAGGAGTGTTCGCGACTTGTATCCTTTGAATCTATTTTCCAAATAAATACAAATTTTCTGTCCAATCGCTACATTTTCCATCTCTTCCCGACGAATGGTTCACGTTTTCCACTCATCTAATTTCCTTTCTGACTATGAAATTTGCTGACTAAGCTGCCGGTTCCATGCGTATATTCTCTGTTGTGTCCCAGCTAGTGTTTTCTTGTATCATTCCCTTCTCTGCTCTTCCCAGAGTAATAAGTTGTTTCTATAGATCTTAAATAAAAGGTCCAAGTCGGACTTTGTTGCTTCTTTTCATGGTGCCACGACTGCGTTTTAACTAGGATTCTCCAGGGCATGTAAAAATAATAGGGGCTAATTTTGTGCAATCGGTGAATTAAACTTAACCGTCTTACACACACACACACACACACGCACGCACGCACGCATGTATGTATGTATGTATGTATGTATGTTCTTGTGTGAAAGGTAAAATTTAAACTAAATATATAGAGAAATGTAGGTATTTTCTATAAAACACCCTATGACAGTCCCCAAAGGAGAATAGTGTACCATCCAGGAAACTGATAATTGAGAGCTTCCGAAGTAAAGTTGTAGTCAAAAGCCCACATTCCGGCAACAGAATATCCTCAGGGGATTTCATATCTACAATCAGGGCGCGAAATACTCGTCTGAACTTTTTCCCTTTTTAATCTCTAATCTAAATTGAACTCAGCTACTCGACTTGGAAATATAAAAGAGAGTTTCATGAAAAGAATGAAAAATGAGGTAAATATTTTTATACCTCTCTTGATATTTACTGAAGATTTAAAAACTATGGTTCATTATTGTGAAGACAATGAACAGGAAATTCAGCTTGATATTCAAATTATTTAATTTCGAAGTTTTAAATTTAGGAATGATCTAAACCTTTGTGTGGGGCAAAACCGTACCTTGTGACGAAATGCTCAAAATTTATAATTGAAAGGAATAACCCACTGGTAATAGTAAATATTATTCGAATTTTTTATCAGTTATTATTTCTAAAATTATTTCAACATAGTTATAAATGTTAAAGTGTTGTATTGTTAATTTATGAATGATGATAGTTATATTATTAATGTCTGCAAATATATCTCAATACATACATACATACATACATGCATACATACACACACACACACACACACACACACACACACACACATATATATATATATATATATATATATATATATATATATATATATATATATATATATATATATATATATATATATATATATATATATATATATATATACATATATATATATAAATGAGTTCAAATCCATTTTCCAATAAGGCCAACAAAGTGTTTTGGGTGCCTGATCTAAACCTTCATCTTTTGTAGTTTATTAGCTATGCACTATATTCGATAATGATGTTTATAACTACAACGTTTTTAAAAAAATGCCTTTGATAGTTGATTCTTTTATTTATTGCGGATACTGTCTCATCTTAAAGGGATTTTCTATCAAAAAGATAAATTTTTATTTTCTAAATTTATAAAAGTGAACAGAACTGAGTAACACAGAAATACTTTTAGTTATTAGAGGCTTCTAGCATTTGAAGTTTCAAAGAAAACTTGGCACGGAAACCAAAATTGCATACCGATTTCAAATGAGCATGTACATTATTCTCTTGGATTTATGTTTTTGATGATTTCTCCAGACTCCCGTTCAAAGACCCCAAAGAAAGTTGTGTCTTTAAGCAAGGTGAACATGAAATAAAAGGGAAATGCTTGGTTATCTTATCATAATTTTTTTTGTTTGTTAATTGTCTTTTTCCTTTATCTGGACTGGGTTTTATTACTTCAATTCATAAAAATAAGAGGAGTGAAGGGAAAATATATATCATGTAAATTTGACAGCTATTATGTAATAAAGGAAAAATAATACAAGCATCATAGTGTCATTAAAATATATATAAATCTAAAACATGGAGATAAAAAAAGATTTAATTGTTATATTTAAAAATCCCTGTGAATTTTTTTCTTTACGTTAACGTGTTTATGTTTATAGAAATATGACAAGGAGGTAAAGGATATTTATCTCAAAAAAGTGTTAACTATAAAACTTTCATACTAATGATAGGTTTCAATTAATATACTGATCTGTTCTAAAACTATTTCATAAAGGTTATTAGATTTCCAGCTTCAGTTTTTTATTTCATCATTAATGGAGTAAGTTAATTTATGAAAGATGCCTTTATCTCACCAATATATTATTTTTATTACGTCAATTTTTCATTGAAGTTTAAATGGAATTTGAACAGTAAGATTTTCCAGATAGGGAAATCTGATTTACGTAATAATATGCTCTGAACTACACAAAAAGTGGATGGTTCTCGATTTATTGTAAAACTTTTGTGTTAGTATACGAAATACAATTATCTTCCCCATTTGTGGCATAAAATTCTGTAAGAACTTGTAAATTTTCAAACTGAATTAAGAAATTTCTTATCCTACTTTATTCAGACTTCGTACTACCAAAATAACTCAGTTTTATTCCTTACATAGTAGTGGTTAGTTGATGTGCTTCTTTACAATTAATCACAACATGTATTACATTGTACAATACTATTATTACATCAGTAGGGGGTATTTTATATAGTAAAAATTTTAATATCACTTAAAATCTGTAAATATTACCTCAGCTTATTACATTATTTTCATATTATTCATGATATTAGATATTTTAGTGTTCAGTTTTTTCTCTTTTTTCTTTGAGGATGCAGCTCTATTTGTATGTATATCACTTGATTTTGGGAGAGAGTCTTCTGAAAGTTTGACAGCCTTATGAATATTCGGAAAACTTTTGGCTACCTACCAATATAATTTCTGGTTCTACTCTTTAAGGATATTAGTTGGTCTGTGTTTTATCTTTTAACAAGTTTTATCAAATTCTACTCTTTCACTTCATAACTCAGTATAATAAGTACTTACTAAATAATTTTGTAGTTTCCTTGTGATATATTTTATATTAAGTTAGCTGTCCTCAGTGCTATCAATTATGAGATATCAGTGTCAACCGTATTTCAGTTTCTCTCCAACGTGCTGCAAAAGAGGAGGGGGGATTTACCTTAAAATTTACTTAAAAGATAACTTTCTATTTGGGTACTTATGATTATTCAGAATGTGTTAATATCCTACTTCAGTTAGTTGAACAATTCACCTTCATTCTTTTATGTGTGAGTAACAACAAGAGTCGACTGTAGTTGTGTGATATTCTTCATTCCAGTTTTTAACCCTAAATTTTACATAATTGAGTTACTGAATTCTTAAGGCTAATTTATTTTTCTACATAATCTCATTTTAACATTATATTTATTTATTTTCCAATACAGTTTTTATAAAACTTATAACCTTGCAAATTTTACTGTAGACATTTTTTTAAAGCAGGAATGATAGTTGCTTTAATACCTACTGATAATATATCTGATATAATTATCCGTCAAACCAAGAGTAGCACGTTTTGAGATGTTTTGAGATGTCCTTATAAATTTAATTTAAGAAAGATGTGACTGGTTGTAATATAATTTTTTAAGTTTATTTTTGAAGATCGTAGCAATGTTAAAAGACAGATTACGACTTATATAGTTATCTATATAAACGTTTGTAAACATGATTGCACTAAAACGGTGACAGCTGTATGCATGAAATTTGGAACTTGGATTTTGAGACGAAGCAGCTTTTTTCAGAATTTCAATTATTCATTTATTTATGTCCAAAAGAATTTTTTTATTGGTTTTTCACTTAATACACTTATATGGATTCAAAGACCTGCACCAATAAATATCAAATTTGATATACTGTTGCGTGATTACTGACACGTATTACTGATACGTATACAGTCATAGAATTTGATTCCATTTTAAACAACCGTTTTTGAAATATTGAAAAACAAAAAGAATTTAATTATGGTACACATTAATATCTATTGTTGAGTTAGCGTCAATAAAAAATCATTTTCTCTAATTATTAAAAAATATTTGATATACCACGTAACATATAAATAAAAACTAAAAATATGCAACATTTCATCTATGTTACTTCCTCTAAATTTTTATTTTCACACATATATTGGTTCTCTTTAAGTAATCTTGCAAAAGGAGCTTTCCAATTAGCTTAATTCAAATATAAACTGTCAAATATAACCTTTATTACATAAGTGCAAAACAGAAACGTCTTCCGTTTTATACATTACTATGAGATACGTATTACGGGATAATTTAAGACAGAGACCCTTAGCGACAGCGCGAAAAAAAAAAGAAATTCAAAATTTTAATTACTTTTTCTTAAGTTTAAAGGATTTTTCACTGATTTTTTTTCACAAATTTTTCTGCTTATATATTGAACATTTGATCATACGATTTTGATTTTCGTTTTCTCTTAAATTCCAGAAATCCTTTTTTTAATAAATGTTTTTGAAAATTTGTAAAACATATCACTAATTTTTTTTTTTAATTTCTAAAACGTAGCCACTTTTTTGTATAGGAAACGAAGATTCATTTTAGGGCATCGAAAATATTGTTTATAATTTATTGTTCATACAGTGTTATTGTTTCAAAACTAAAAGTATTTAATATTTTGTTTATATCATGTGCTTAATATTTTCATAGGTAGGTTGATTCTCTTTAAAGAATTTTGCAAAAAATGCAGATACTTTTTCACTAGCGGAATGTAAAAATAAATAACTAAATATAGCTTTATTATTTCTTTAGTTTATATTACGTTTATAAAAGAACGTTAAATTTAAAAAAAGAATGGGTAATAAAAAATAAATAAAAAAATAAAAAATGAATTAATTTGATAAAAAAGTGGTTTATTTCCATTGTTATTTATATTTCCATTATTATGCTGGTACGTAACATAATAATTTAAATGTTGTAATTGAAATATAACATTGATTTACTACCCAGACTGAAGCTGGAAGCGAAGTGGCTAGTTAACAATGACCAGCTAATTTTTCCCCAGAGAAATGTACGAAACAGGGGGAAACTAGTAATCATTACTATGATAAAGAAAAGTCTTAAAGAATCGAAATAAAACTTTAATGCGTTTTGATTTAGATAAATTTTATTTATTTAATTTAAATGTAACATTCGTGAATATTTTATTTCAGTTTCTCACATCTTATTACCTTTAAAAACAAGATGTGCACAAAGATAGATGTTAAACAGAGCTGCTATTTATGGTCAAGAAATGATGAGCTTTTACTAGAATTTAAAATTAATCTTTTATATATTTTCGTTGTTTCAGTTCATGATATTTGTGATGTCTTGAAGTATTAGTAAACACTAATGATGATTCCTCGAAAAATCCCGATTAATTTAAAAAATACTCTCATATTATGAGTTAAGGCTGAGAATTCGATATTTTCTTTTATAATGTTCAAATGTTTTAAACGGCACATTGCAATTTCAATGTAAATGAGCTACTTTTAATCTTAATGCAGTTCATTATAAAATTATTATCGTCATGGGTTTTACTGTTCATACCATGTGTTACTGATTTAGATCTACATTTGCTTTTATTAACAAGAACGTCTCATGAACTATGAAAAGTTAAAATGAATTAATAAATGAATATTATAATAGATTATATAATTAAAATAACATGTTTATAAATCGTTTTAAATTAGACAAACAGTAACCTTAGGTTTGTATTGTCATGCCTGACAAACAGTTCTCATAAAATGGTTACAAAATTATTTTGATATATTTATCTTTAGACAGAGCTTTCGTGAATTTCTGAAAAACATTTTTTTTTTCTAATGCCTGGAATCTTTAAAGAATAAAATGCTGATTTTCTGAGTAAAATCCTAGAGGATATTTTTTATCTTATTAAGAGATTGATCTTAAATAGATTTAAAAATAAATCGCTTGTAACTTCACTCGATGTTTATTTACGAAACCGTTCTATAATTATATGAAATTAAAATCTCAAAAAAATAAAAGTCAAAACTGAACGCATACATGAAAAAGTTTTAAAATTTTTATTTCTTGGGGGGGAAAAGGGTTACAAATACTCTTTTTTAAAAATTCTTTAAAAATTTAAAATTTTTTTTTAAAAATTCTTTGTTAAAGTTTGATATTTATAACTTAATTATGATTAATTTCTTGAAATGGTTGGTTTTACTCATGAAATATAAAAATAAAATGCATATATACTTTATTTTTTAAATACAAAAAAGCTAGTTCCTCTTTTAACATTCTACGCTTTCACAAAAGAATCTGTGATATAAGAAAGCTTTTGGCACCCGCTGGATTTTTTAGCAGCAAGAAATTGTACCCCTACAAAAACTTAAGATCGTACAATTAAAATAATAAAAAAAAAGAGGATTTATTTTCTGCCTATTGGGTTCATAGTCAAGTCATTGAAAAATTATACATTTCACTTGAGATGATTTGCATTCTTGAATTGCTGTTATATGTATCAAATACATTAAAACATCAGTAGTTCGATTAACATGAAACCGAATATTTTCCATGTTAAAACTTAACCTGTGGAAAAATGAAACTTCAGGATAATCTTGCATTTTATCAGCAATGATGAAAATACAGATACTAAATCCAGTTCTCCTTGTAACCTAATTCAACCTTTTTTTTAATCGAATCTGAAGATCGTATTTCAGTTGACACGGAAGAAAAAGCCTGCGCATGCTCAGTAGAGCAGGTGCTACTGAAGGACGAGGTGCTCACAGGTGCCACATTGTTTTAATACAGAATAATTTTTTTGCATAGCTTGTCGTTGGTCTAATGCTACGCTAACACCTGCTTCCAGTGATTCGATGCGGGTTGGTTCGCCCATCTTGTTCAGAAAAAAGTAAATAAATAAATAAGTATGAAGCTATGTCTTAGGGCCACGCATTCCTTGACGTTTTCCACCCTATAACTTGTATTTTAACCACACGCGAATGCGGCAGTGTATAAAGTGCTGACCACGCCTACTCTTTCTTTTAGAGTTACAAGCATAAAAACATCTGCTCAAAACGCTTGGGATTCAATTTTAGTATATCTAAATTAGATAATCGGGTGTTTTTATAAAAGAAATTTGTACATAATATTTATTTTAATAGATATGAAGCATTAACGATCGTAAAATACATTCTGTGGTTATTTAAAAACGTTGTTACTATTGTTATATCTTCAAGATAACATTTTAAAAATGTATTTTAATAAAAGGAAAGGCAAATAATGCATACTCATTCACTAAAAAAAATTATTTCACAGTAAAGTTATTGTCAGCTTTTAACATGTTATTATTCTAGTTATAAAATGTTTCTGAGACGTAAGGATAGCGTTTAAGGGTTAACATGATATTTTCATGTATTATGTAATAAGATTTTTGTGCTTTTTTTCCGATAAAGCTAAAAAAATATGAAAACGATATTTTTTTTTGAGTACCTTATGCTGGAAATAAATTTTACTACTCAATATTTTTTTCCACTTCTACAGTTATCTTAGCGAAACATTCAAAGAATATATAAATACACTACATATATAAATAAATAAATAAATAAATAAATAAATATATATATATATACACACACACACACACACTATAATGCCAGTGATGAGCGGTCGCTTATGATTTTAGACAATTTGTTGAATATCTAGAAAAATACAAGAGGAATTATCCTGAAACCTCATTCGTGTAAATAACATGGTAGATGTCATGTATTTCAGCAAAGAATTTTTTCCAAAACTCCATAGGGGACCGTCAACAAATTGTAGAAAAACGAATATATTTTGGATAACTCTGCAAAAAGTGATGTATGCAAAGAGTTGACACTTTAGCACATAATTAGGACGCTTCTTGTAATAATCTGTGTTTATTGTTATGAGGATATCAAAAAGATGAAGGTCTGTATCCAAATATAGTATTTTGTATAAATACAAAATATACATACAGCATATTGCGAACAGCAGTATCAATGTTTCTTCTGCAGCCGGAACAAACACCTACTTTTATGACAGCCTCAACTTTAAAATATAATGCAGTGAAAGAAATATTACATATTTACTCATTTGTTTGCACTGAGATTTTTAATAACATATGAAATTTTGATACAGCCTCTTATCTTTTTGCTTCCTTTTCGGAACAACGGATTTCGAGCTTATTGTATCGATGATCACTTTCAAAACTTTCAAGCTGGGTTTTGGGGACTTTCACAAAAGTTGCTCTATACATTTAGCTAATATATTATGCACATTATATTTTGATTACATTCGCGCATACGCAGCGAAACATTATTTAGTAAACTTACTCATTTTCCTACAATATTTATTGTTTTTTAATTTTAATTGCAGGGTATTGTGTACAATGTTGTTTCCTGAAAATAACATTATTTAATATTGAGAACTCTGCAAATTATAAGCAAAACACTTAGAGAAATTTGGGATTGTTTTTATAAAAACGTTAGTTTCTTCACGAGTATGTATGCTATCCTCATAACACTGAATACAGATTATTCTAATCATGTGCTAAAGTTTCAACTCTTTCCATTTTTACAGGGTTATCCAAAACATATTCTTTTTTCTTCAATTTGTTAACGGTCCCCTATGGGGTTTCGAGAAAAGTTCTTTGCTGAAATATATGACGTCTATCATCCTGTTTACACGCCGGAGGTTTCAGGATAATCCCTTGTGTATTTGTCTAGATATTCAACAAAATGTCTAAAATCGCAAGTGACCGGTCATCATTGGTAGTATAGTGTATTTATAAATCTATCTAACTTATCTGTATATCTATGTCTCTCTCTATACATACACACACACACACACACACACACACACACACATATATATATATATATATATATATATATATATATATATATATATATATATATATATATATAAAGAGAGAGACAGAGATAGTTATTGTGTCTTAAAAGTTGAGACATGTATTTTTTGTAGTACTCATGCCTTTATTTTATTTTTGAAGGCAACATTCGGCTGAAGTCTACCAATTTACTACTAAGAAAAAGTTATCAATGCAACGAAAGCTACATATCAGATTCAAAAACATATGTACTATTTATATGTACTTTCTTATAAGTTACTAAAATATAGAAAATTGCAAAATTTCAAATCAGTATCTTCTTTACAATTTTATGAAATGTAAAATTGGGATAGCTCAACAATTTGCTTTGCACAAGGAGGGTCAAACTACCATTTTAGATTTAAACCAGTTTCCTGAATAATGCCGTCCAAATTACACTCATGTCCATAAATTAAGGATAATGAAGTTCAGGCAATGAAAGAGACAAAAATAAAACAAATTTGACTTATTTGTAAAGTCTATTTATTAAACAAAAGGTAAAGTGCAAAAAAGATGCTATATGTTTGACATAATTAATAAAAATTGCGATTTTTACTCCCTGGAGCAAATTTTAAAAAAGAACCTATTTACAGAAAACAGTATAACATGGTTAGTATGATGGTTAATACGGAGTATGTCTCCCGGACGATGCAATACAAGCGTTACAACGCCTACGCATGCTGAGTATCAGATTATCAATCTGATCTTGGGAAAAATTACACCACTCATCAAGCAATGCCCTCCGAAGTTCCAATAGACAGTTGGGAGGGGGTTGACGGGCTGCAATTCGTCGGCCAAGCATGTCCCACACATGCTCTATTGGATTCAAGTCCGGTGAGTATGCTGGCCAATCCATACGGGTGATATCCTCCGATTGAAGGCATTCGTCTACAATGTTTGCACGGTGAGGTCGGGCGTTGTCATCCATATACAGAAATTCAGGACCCATGGCGCCCCGAAACAAACGTACATGTTGTTCCAGAATGACATCCCGATAGATGTGGTCTGTCATCGTTACACTCTGAACATGCAGGTCAGTTCTGGAACCAAGAATAATTCCTCCCCAAACGAGCCATCCTGCACCACCGTAACGGTGTCGTTCAATGGTGTTCTCTTGGTGGTAACGGGTACCTGGAGCTCTCCATATGAAAGTCCGGCGAGAATCAGAATGTAAACTGAACCTGGACTCGTCGGAAAACATCACACAAGACCACTGTTGCGGTGTCCACAATGCATGCTCTCTAGCCCAGCATAATCGCAGGCGACAGTGAGTTGCGGTAAGGGGAACACATCTGACAGGCCTACGAGCATATAGACCAATGTTCCCTAAGCGTCTGTACACGGTCTACCTTGAAACTGTCGTACCGGTAGCTGAAGAGAGCTGTCGAGACAGGTCTGATGCTGTGCTCCGTCTGTTTCTTTTGGCAGTAACTGCCAAATACCGGTCATCATTCGGCGTAGTAACTCGGGGGCGACCTGTGCTGTAACATCTACTCACATTACCATCATGTTTGAATCGTTGCCAAAGCCTGGAGATGACACTGGGCGATTCCAAGTTCCTCGGATACTTCCAGCTGGGTACGTCCACATTCCAGTCGTCCGATAATTCTACCACGTAAAAAATCATCCAAATGCTTCCTTTGTGCCATAACTATGCGGTTATTGCACTGAAAGGCTTTTAAAGCGCTTGTGAACAATTTTACTTCTTTGCTACCATTCCTTATATATCCCTTTCATACACTCTCGTCATTGTGACGTACTATCTGCGCATCTGGTGGTTTCCTGCAATTTGCATATTTTTCTTCAAGATGTGTGTGATAATTCTAGAGGTGAAATTTTTATTTTAGAGCTCAATTTCTGTGTGATTCTGAATTATCCTTAATTTATGGACATGAGTGTATATAGTGGTTAGCCTTAACGTGCCCCCACTAATGGGCTTGGGTTCTATTTTCAAGTAAGGCTTAGATTTACCTATGTTGTCCCTTCATAATTATCGTTGTTGCCCTGTATATATAGAGTTCCCACAATAAAATGGGCAACAGAAAACAGTTGCTTTGTATGGTAAATGCTATTAATGCTATTGTTACCTCCCTCCATTGCATTGAAAAAAAAAGTGTCTGACATAATTAAAATTATGTAGGGAAATGAGTGTACATTTAAAGCGTAGTTGTAAAATTTAATGATCAGTATTTCTCTCAGACCCTATTCAAAACGATGCAAACGCCGCGCAAATATGTCAAATTTTTTAGATGAAAAAACTTTATCGATGATTTTTAATGTTCAAAAAATTTTAAATTGGTTAATAATACCCTCCCTAAATTTCCCCCTGCATTAGCTTTTTAAAATATGTAAAAATGTTTCTTATCTTGTATTGATATTAGCACAATTAATTGGAATTTAAATTGCTTCAATTTTTCCTAGAAGCATAGCAATTCATGGGTGTGGAAGCGACAAATTTTTACTTCTTTGTACAAAGTAAAGGAAGTATTGTAATCGCGTAAGTTTCAGAGTTCAGATTTCACCGGGAATATACTAATTTTGACCATGCAATACTCAATTTTGTGAAATTTCATTGGTACGTGCAATGAAACGTTAAGCCTTCACTTTGACCTTTCTTGAAGTGGTTGATACTAATTTAATTTTGACGTCTGTATGTAAGCACTTATTTACGTATGTAGTAGCTCCATAATTTTAAAACGATTCGCTATAGAATGTCGAAGTTAACTATTATAACATCTAGTTGTGTAACTTCACTTTTAAATTAAATCTGCATTCTTTATGACTAAAAATTTTAATACAACATATATGAACATTGTCGGGCATCACTCAAAACAATTAGCTGTAGTATCTTGAAATTTTGTATTTAGGTCTAGTTGTGCACCCCCTTTGCTGAATGCAATTCATACTCTGTATAACGAAAAACTTCTATTTAACGAATATTAATTCTCCATGTTTAGAAAACAAAAATAACAATATATTATTAGCGTAGAACTACTTAGAGATTAAACACTTATTGATGAATACATCTTGTATTTTCCATGATTAAACTTACCGATGAAAAATTTTTGTGTTTCACCCGAAATGAGTAACTTTGCAGAGTAAGAAAAAAAGGTAGCAAAGCATGACGCAGTTGTTGGTGTATACGGGTAATCATTATGCAGGAAAAGAAAAAAATTCCCGTCTGTCTTTAATAGAATTTTCAATGCATCAACTCGACTGAACGGAACGAGTCTCTTTTAAAATGTGTGATTTTTTCCATTAACTCATATTTTAAATATGCTAATTTTAACAATAGGTATCACAATTTTTTTTTACTAGACGCTCTTTATGATGAAGCTTAACAGATTTTACAAGATACATAACTCAGGTCATATCTATTTACGTTTCCTCATTTTAGACCATTATGTAAGTGCATACCTGAAGTCATTTAAACGGGAGTTTGATTCTTTTTGCAGTATCAAAAATATTCCTAAAATTTCCATTTCATAGAATTTTTTCAATGTAACAAGAGAGGTATCGACATTTAAGATATGTGAGTGTGGGTGGAGTATTTTAAACTGTTTGTATATTTAAAATATTAATAGTTTTAAAGGCACTTAAAACTATAACGATGATGTATGTTGTGTTCTACATTTACCTTATATTGCGGTTACAGAGCTTACTAGTACATGCACTTATAGTAATTTGAATCAGGTAAATACAGTGCGGGGATAGTAGGTGTCTACCTACTAGGTATACACATTGATAGGGAGCAGCTAAATACTACTTTGCATACAGGAGGTTAATAGCCACGCATACAAACACATATACATATAGCGCCAGCTGCGGACTATTAGCTACCTGTTTGGAAGAAGATAATATTTGCCTATCAATACGGATTCCCATTAGATTTATAACTTAGTCCTATGTATAGAAACTTCTTTTGTTAATATGACTACTTCATATAATTGACTGGGAATAAAAAAAGGAAAAAAAAATATGTACATCATATATTTATTTTAAGCTTATTATTATGAAAATCCTATCAAACAAAAGTAACAAAATGCACCCATAACCTGTAATTTTCTTGATTTCTTATTTATCAGTTCATCAATAATTATATATTATAAATCCATTTGGACTTTTTTACTTGGCATTTCTGAATTTTTTCAAATAGAAATGTCTTTTAAAATGACTTAATACTTTTGAAATCAATCTCCTTTTACAAAAATAAAATGTCTGAAGAAGTATTTTTTAAACACCAACCCAGGTTTATGACAACAATTATTCCTAGACTCAAAATTGAACAGAGAAAAAAAAACAGAGATTTTCTCATTAAATATTTTCAATAAAATTCATTTTCTTTTATAAAAGAAGCATTGGTTACCACCTTTTAATATTATTTATTTCATCCACTGCCTTCAAAATTTGGACGCAAGCAAGATCTGCACACTTACTAGTCCTGGGCTTGTGTGTAATATATGTATGACTGTATATATATATAATTGTGTTCTACGGAAAGATCTACATCAAGAGAATCAATTTTTAATCGCAGAAATAATTCTACAACTCATTATTACATTTTAATAATTAATAATATCTGAAAAGCAAGCAAAAACACTAAACACTCACATTTTAAAGTCTTCATTTTTAAAAAAATGTCTAAATGCCTGATTTTATTTCATTACTTTAACAATGACAATATTTATAAGGTTGAAAGACAAAACAGGTTTTCGACTACGAAAATGCCCTTTTTTTACCAATATCTCTTTTGAATTTTCTATTCTTTAAACAATTTTATCTTTAAAAGATGGAATTTAAGATTCTCCCGAAATACCTTTTAAACAAGGGATGGGAGTAGTGAGAAATCATTAGATTGCATTCATCTTGTGTGGCGCACATATCCTTTTCGTAGTCCATCAAAGCTGTCAGAAGCATTGCAGAAAGGCACCAATCAGATAGGAATTGGAACATGTGAGAAAACCTTACCCGAGTATCATGATGCGATAAGGAGACAAGCCCACACAGATGAGAAAGGTCCTACTAAATTTCCTAAAATATGTTTCACATTGTAATGGGATAAGATTTTTTTTTTATTCTGTTTAATTTTCATTCAAGAACTAAGTAATCGAAAGTGGATTTTTTATAAAGTAAAGATTTTATGACTTTTAGAACACAGGTCTATAAAAACATTTAATAGAACACGAAACATTATTTTTAAATAATTCATTTTCATCACATTAAAACTATTAATTTAGGAGAAAACAAGTTATATTTCTGGTAAAATTATATATATTTCAGCTGGAAATTTTGTTTAGATACATCGATAAATTTTTCGAAATTTTATTTAAAAAAATTCGTTTTGTTGGTTATTATATTTGATTTTAATTAATGAAAGATGGATGCTATATTTTGCTTATCATGAAAGTAAAATTAATCTCAGAAAAGTATGAACACTTATTTTTTTTCTCTTTTAGCAGTTTTAATGTACAAAAAAGAATAAATAACGTAACAATGAAATTGTTAGAGCCGCTGTCAATTCTATAACCGGAGAATCAAGGCACGAGCCGATCAAACATCCGCCGGATTCGTTAGTGGCGCATAAAATAATTATGTTCCAAGTTCAAACCTCCCGAGGTGGCAGGGATTAGTCCCTCTACCTAAAATTACAAGGAGAACGTCTGTGATATTCCTAGGAATAAACGTGCTAAAAGAGTAACCGTGTTTGGCATCTCTGTGTATTGCCAACTGCATCGAAAAAAAAATTCAATGAAGTTGTCAACATAGCTCTAGCATATTCATTTTCTTTCTTTTTTTGGGAGGGGGACAATCGGGTGCATGCAGTATTAAATTCACTTAGCTCCATGTTAATCTAGAAAAATATTACTATGAATTGACGGTTTGCATTTAAATTTATTTAAAGTAATTTTGCTGCAGGATGGAAAGGGATATTCTTATAGACTATATATGACATCAGTTAGAAGTTGGGATAAAAAATTATATTTTTAAATTTTCGTTCGTCCTATGCCAACACTTTTTAAACTAGTTAGAAGACAGAGGAGACAAAACAAAACAAAGTTTAAAATATTATGTTTTTTAAAATTGACAATCTTGTATTGTGTTCAAGGTTTACATAGAACATGTCCTTTCCATATCCATCTAAATATGTGCTACACTGTTTAACTATTGCATAAAGCTTAAAATTATTTATGTAAAACTATTTAAGAGTTTTATTCCTTATTTAAGCCCAAAAAGTGAATCTAAATTTCTTGTTTTTAACTTTTAAAAACTCTGAAAAAGAAATCGTAGCTGAAAAATCGTAGTGTAAGAGATTTATCATCACTTACTAAGTGGATGGTCGTCTAGATCGAGCACTGTTTTACACTGTCCTATAACTAATTGACTTTTGTAGGATAAACTGCACAATCGATTTTGGTTTACCCCTAATAGCTGAAATTTCATGGTACTATTTTCTAAATCTATGAACTTTTTAGATTAGTTTTCTTTCAGAAATATTTGTTCTCTTACATTTACAACCTATCTTCGATATTTAATTATCAGATGCCATTTAAAACCACATCACGATATTCTGTATAATCCGCAAGATCAGTGACATCAGCGATCATAAAAAATCTGAACAATCAACTCACATAAAACTATCGCAAGTTTCCATATCTTTCAGCACACAAATAATTTTTTAGCTCTTCAAATCTGCCTCTATTTTTACTGTAGTTGCCTTCAGAAAAGAGTGAACTGGTTGAGCTTGAATTTTGAAAAAAAAATCATTAGTATTTCCCAGAAAAAAAACTCAATATTTTATCACGAAATTATGAATGTAAAAATACTGTCTACATTCACTGTATACAATTTTAAATAAACTATTAATTACGAAGTATATTACTTAAAAAATGCACATACTTATTTCTCTGATTTAACGCCAATACTTTATCAAGTATAGTTTTAACATTTCAAGATAAACAGTAAATAACTTTTCATGTGATTAAAAGTTAATATTTAATGAATACATTAGAAGGTATTCCTTTTTTATTGACTTCTGACTCGTATTGTACAAATGGATTAACTTGCGAAGCATTTTCTCTATTTGTTGCCAAAAGAAAGAAATCTTTATTGAGCTATAGATAATAAACGATAATAAATTGAACGATAATAAATTATATATGGTATTTCATCTTCAAGGAGATAGAATACAAATTTACACTTAGATTGGGAGAAGACGTAAGAAACATCTGCGGCCCGTGATTATGCAAAAGAAAAAAAAAGGAAGAGAAAGAAAATCGTGCTATTTGAGAGAGAGGTGTTGCGAGTTGGTTTATTAGATTTCAGATACACAGATGTTTCTCAGCAATCACTCCCCGCCTTCGAAACGTTTATTTAAAACTGTTACAAAATAGAATACACTTACATATTCTAACTTATACATTGGATAATTAATGTTTAGACGCTTCCTGATCATTGGTGTTTTATTTTATCACGAAATGTTCATTTTATTAATTACACACTCACTTTAAATATCCAGATTCATTGTCTTTCATGTAGATGCATTGTAGATGTTTTTTTTTTCATTTCAAACATTTCTTTTGCTCTCTTCAACAGTAATGGTTACAAATAGTGTATATTTACTCTTCTTCATTGGCTTTTATTTCCTCTAAAAGAGGCATAAATATGGCAACTCAAATTCTAGTTTGGACTGTGAAAGAATCACATATCAGTAAAAATGATAGATAAAGCGGAAAAGAAATAAGAATAAAATGGTTCTTTATGGTAGTGATTTCATAATGATTAAGCTCGGCATGAGGATTGGGGAATCAAACTTTAAAAGCAAACAACTGATCCTAGTGTCAAAGACGACTATAACAGTTTTGCTGGTCAGGATAAAAATGTAAAGTATCGTCCCCTTCCTCAATGAGTTATAACAGTTAAATCGCTGATAGATAAAAACCTTAAAGATATATCCGTTTTCTATTTTTCTTAAAGATATATTCGTATGTTGAAAATTTTACTTTTACTGTTGGCATTTCAATTAAATTTAATTAAAAATTATATAAAAATTTCGGTTTCAGTTTTTCAAGCTGTAAATAATTGTTTTGTACTGTATTTTTAAACTACTTTTTTCTAATAAAAAAAGCATACTACCAATTCGAGTCAAAATGCCAAGCCTAAAAATTCTTAAAGTCTCTTATAAATGCCAACATACGATCCCACTCAGAGGAAAAACGAAGGGGCGATGTTGGGGTTATAATTCTACCCCAATGAGGATTTCTGTATATATGTAAGGATTACTGTATCAATTTTAAAATAAGTTAATCGAAGAGACATCCCCCAACAATGAAATAATTCTTGCTATGCCCTTTATCCAAACTATATGTATTCTTGTCTGCTATACATATATATTTGTCACTAACCTTTGTAAGTTACAATTGAAACATTTAAATATTCTATAATTCTGTTCATTTTTCTGTGACGGTGTTTCTCAACCTTTTTTGGCTTATGGAACACTAAAAATGTTTTTAATTATTTGGAGTACACCTTATATTATTTCAAAGTAACAAAACCAACGTGTAGTGTAGTTATCAGGCTCATAATATTTATATTTTATGGACCTTTGTTTAGTAATCCACTTAAAGTAAATGAGCTACAGAGAGGGAGAGAAATAAAGATGAATCTTATTGTGTCCATAATTTAAAAACTTTTATAGTTAAAAAAATATTTTTATTTTTATTTATATATTTTTTAAAGTCAAAAACTTGTGACTTTTATTTTAGAGAATTTTTTTATTTTCCTTTACTGCTATTTTCTGGATTTTTATATATTCATAAAAAAGGGAGATTCTGAAGGCGAATGCCTGCCTGTCCAGTTAAAAGCAAAACTCATAGTGTAACACACTTAAAACGCTGATTTAGGTAAAGGACTGAGAAAGGAAAATAGCCCATGATAAATGGAAATTGTTTTAATAACTATAAATACAAAATTTGAAAATCTCTCTCGAAGCCCTGTGTCGTGTCACACAGGTTGAGAATCACTGCTATATGATACCAAATAATACATTTCAATGTCATCCATCTACTTTTTTAGTGTGCTCTATGCATACACGAGTGAATATAATTATTAAAGTATATAATTAAAAAAAAGACACGGAACTTCTTTTCATTAAAATAATTTTTGCTTTCTTATCTATTAGTTATATTTATCTTATTAGTATGTTTACTGCCCTAAAATGGGTCAATTTATCCATCTAAGATAAAATAATTCCTGGATTTTTTATTGACAAATCCGAAAACATATATTAACTACGCTCGAAGTTATAGATTAAATACATTTAAGAATTAACAAAAACAAAGGAAAAGGCTTGGTCTATTTTGTTGTGAACGTAATGGTCTTCTCTTTGCTACAGGAAAGATAAATCGACAAGGACTTATTACTTAAAGGTACTTCTAGGAGGCTCTAAATATCCACGTCCGCAGGTATCATTGTACCTATTAGATCAAATTCCAGGGAAGTGTATTTGGAATTCACAGTATAAATTATACATTTTTTGGAAAAATTTATATAAGGGGAAAAAATTTAATAAACCCAAATTGATTCTAAAATTAAATTTGTGAGTGAACTAAAAAAAACTGTTTTATTAAAAAAAAAAAAAAAAAAAAAAGCATGAAGACTTATTATAAAGTTACTTGATTTATCAGGTGTTAGTCTTTTAAGTGTCAATTTAAAAAAAAATTTATCTAATAATTTTATAAGTAATCATTTCATAAAAATCTACAATCCAGATGTTCCTCCAAATACTTTTAATACCCACTTCTTCCTCCTATTCGAAGAAAAACAACTCAAGCAGCTGGCTATTGCCATTTTTCTATATGTCGTGTGCCGTCGATTTAACACTTGGGTTCCACCTGAAAAGTAATGTATCCTATACGTCAGCAGAGAAAACGGGAATGCAGCGAACTTTACAAAGAGCTGCAGTCGATTGAATCTCGTACCGTATGGACGCAAGATTTATCTGAAGAAAGCCTTAACTGTAGTTGGACTTTCCACCTGGCATTGACCCTGTTCACCATTCTTTTGGAATCACTGTCACTAACTTGAAATTTGTAAATTCTACCATGCAACCAGCACGCGCAGTTTTCCTTCCCTTCAGGGTCTTAACCTTCCCCCCACCTTCTTTTTTCTTAAAGACGGGTGGCAGCGCGTGCCTCAGACACCACCTGCCCCTGGTTGGAAAAAAGTAGAAAAAGACCAGCCATCTGTTTCTAAAAGGTTGCCAAACTATGCCAATTTCACGATGTTGGGAATCATGCAGGTCGCGTCGCATAATCAAGAGCGAATAGGAAATTACTTCCTTTACTCTGAAATGACACGCATGCAGATAACGACTTTGATGCACTGTGTAGAAATGATAAATATATAAAAAACTTATTATAGAAGTAAGCATCATATTAAACAAATGGAATTTTAAACTTACTTTTCGACATTTTATATACATTATGGTCCTGGGATTATTTCAGATTTAACTGAATTAAAGAGAACTTCCAAATTTCTTAATTTTACATAATATATAAAGGACATAACCTGGTGGCAAGGAATCAACTACATTACTTACTACTTTACCAGCTCACAAAGTGATAATTAGTACTAATTAAACACCACGAAAAATTACTTTTATATAGCTTGTAATTAAACTATAGGAACAAGTTATCCCAAAACACATTCTTACCTAATGAACATTTTATTTACAAACTCCTGTTACAATTAAAAAATAATTGAAAATCTTTTCTTTATTTCTTAAAGATTTATCATAAACTTTAAAACAGTCCTTGCTTCATTTGAGTTTCAATTTTACCACCTCTATTTTAAAATCTTTTCTAGTATTAATAAGTTATAATTTTTTTATTCAATAGAAATAGATTTCGTACTAGAAATTTTAAGAAATAATGTTATAAGCATTTCCGAAGCATAAATGTCGGTAGTCAAATTAGTTTGAATTTTTGAAATAAGAAATTTGTCACTAACCTTTTTAAAAATTATTTTTAAATGTCTTATAGTGATTCCTAAAATGGAGACTATACTAATTTAAAAATTAAAATTCTTGTTTAAAAAGAAACAAAAGAATTAAATATAAGAAATAACCATACATTATATAAGAATAGATACATAAAATAGTTTAATATTTCTCATTTTAAAAAATGTGAAATTAGGTATATATAACATCTCCAAAAGAATAGTATCTGAACACAGAAATCACAAAATTGAGAGTACACAAAAATATTTTCTTCTATGAAAAATATAAAATAAAATCACTATATTAATATTTAGTACCATACCATTTCTTTCAATAAGTACTTCCAGGCATCGAGACATTGAATCTACAATATTTATAGTTGGGGCAGAAATGCTCAACTTGCAATATAAAGCAATTAGAGTTATTGCATATGAAAAACAATTATGTCTTTATAAATTTAAAAAATAACACTAAACTTCTTTTCATTAAAATATTTTAATTTTTCTATCTAATAAGTTCATTTAATATTCATTTCATCTTAAAAAAAATAAATGTTTAAAATATCTTTGTTTTTGATATGATGCTTTTGTACTGCTTTTTAAAGATGGAACCACAAATTCTAAATAACATTAATGTCAGGACACTGTAGAGGTGTTTAAAGATGATTTTGACTACGGTATTGCACACATAGTTTTATTATATGTGATATATGCTTGGGATCATTATCTAATTGAAATGGGAAATTTGATCCCAGTGACAATTTAGCATTACTGTTCTACAAATTATATTAATCAGCATATAACGATAAACCATCTTGTGTATGATTCTACCAATAAACAAAAGGTTTCCCAGACCTCATGCTGCCTTTCAACATCAAATGTTACAAATTTTCACCATGCTTCATGGTTGGAATTGTGTTTTTTGGGTAGTGCGGTATTAACCTTGCTACAGACCACCACTACCAAATATTTTAAATTTACTTTCATCAATGAAAATAATCTCATTCCAAAATTCTTTAGATTTTAAAAGGTAATCTTTGCGATTTGTAATCGTTTAAACATATTCGTTTTATTCATGAAGGGAAATTAACTTTGAAATCGACTTTTATTTGATGTATAATTTTTCCGACTCTCGTTTATTTGTCAATGTACCATCCCTTTTAAATCTTTGATTGATCACTTTAATGCAGTTCAGATTTCACCCAACTATTTTAACTTTTTTAAAGATTATCCTTCACTTGATAAATTAATGGATAAGTTTTGTTTTCTCAGTCGATGATATGTATATATGCATGTGCTTATTTACTTAAGTATCTAAATTTTTCAGTTTTGACTCAGAATGTTTATTCTTTATGAAATAAACATTTCTTTTAAAAGTAGAATAAATGATGAAAATGCTGCTTTACAATACCTGTATTATGGTTATGGAGAATATTGAGCATTATACACAGGATTAATGATAAGTTCAACAAAGGTTTACCCTATCCTGTTGAAGTTTCAAGTAAAAAAATGCAGGCGATACATAGCCAATTCTGGCATTCTGATCCCATTTGAGTGCGGCGCGTGTCTGAGCAGATGGTGTAAGGGGCAGATATGTGTGGATAGCCCTGGGCTCCTCTCATTCCAGCTGCCCCCTGTTAATCCAGTTCACTCTTTCAACAGCTGCCAAGCCTTCCGCCTCAAAACACTACCTATAAATGTTTCGACTCTATATTTTTTCATGCATGAGTAGTTAAACAAAGTTAAAATCTTTACCTACTCTGAGGAAGTCGAAAAAGGAAGATTTACCTCTACTTATACTTTTTTCTTTTAATAAAATATGTATAGGCACACATGAAGGATGTAAACATAAACACAAAGATTTATTAACAATATTTTTCTTAATTTGGTTTCTAAGGTTTTGATCTCGAAATATTTTTGTTACAGTATTTAGAAAGTGCACTGAGTTTAAAAAACTATTAGTGTCTTATATGAATTGTCGCTTTCTTCCTTGAAGTTCTAGCTGTTTGAAAGTCAATCTATAATAACAAACTAATAAACTGATAATAATAAACTAAAAACTAATAATAATAAACTAATAAACTGTCAAGATTTTTTTTCTTAAAAAAGGGATTTTTTTTTCATACAAAATGTTATCAATTAAAAATTTTTAAGATATATTTTGAAGACACGATAAAAGATTTATTCTGGTAAAATCAATTTCAAATTTTTATGCTAACCATGGGTTAATTCTATCAATATATTTTAATAACACAAAGATTAAATAATTTCACCAGTAATATTTAGGAAGGAGGTTTTCTGGAAAAATAAATGTTTTGCAGAGTGTAATTTAAGTATTTTTTCAGTGAATTCTTGCAGAAATATATAAATTTAAAGTACTGGTTATACTGGGATCTAACTGAGATTATTAAAAAAAAGTATGATTGATATATGAGTTTATTGAAAATTATTTCTAAAATACATAATTAACTTTTTCTGTTACAATCAGAAATGCACCAAGATAATAATGAAAATGACTTACTGGACAATAAGTTTTAAACTATAGAAAGGTATTTGACAACATTATTAGTTGTCCAACAACATTGGTATAACGGCCTGTTTTATTTCGATCTTGATCTTCCTATAGTTTATGAAATACTAATTTTACTCCACTCCAAAATGAAATAAGTGTTATAGAATTCTTGTTATAAATGTTATTTCTAAAATAAGATTTCTTTTTAGTTCATACAAGATTGGAACACTATTAATTTGTTTACTTAAGAATTTTTGTTTGTTCTGTTTTATGGACATATTCATTTTACTTGCTTCAAGCCATGATACAAAAGCAAAGTATTGATGCAGGACGACTAAAATTTTGAACTTTAGTAGTAGCTTCTTTCTTTCATGCGTAACTTTTTTAAAATAAAAATTTTATTTATGTTTAGTTATTGTATTTAAATTGCCTATTCTTAGTGTTCTTAGTGTTTTTCCTTTCTGATAAAAATTTGAATGAATGGACAAAATGAAAAATGACTTTGAAAATACAAACCTATTTTAGAATATTTTTTTTTATAATTCCTCATTGTGATGCTTATCTATGAAATGTATAATACTGTAAAATACTTTCAAAATATATATGAAAAATTGGTTTCGAGTGCAACGGTAACTTTTTTTGTTGCATGAGGGTTATTTATATTGAAAACTACTGCTTTAAGAAGATTCCTAACAGCTATGAACATCCTTGCTAGCAATGATATGCGAGTCCAAGGATTCCAGTACCAAAACACAGTGTCCTACCATGTCTGTAATTTTGAAATGTATACTTTAATAAAGTCTTTCTATCATACGCATTCATAGTAACAACGAATTGTATTAAAGAACGAATGTGATATTTATTAATACAAAAAAAAATGATCAGTGTGTGTTGTATATTAAAAAAAATATATTATTTGATAATTTTATTTTAATGCAGTAAGATTTGTTTACAAAGCAAATTGCTTAAAATTAAATTTGAAAACAACACTGAAAATTTCCCCAAATCCTCTGTCCTATTAAAATGGTTTATGGCAAGGGAGCAATTCACTGACTTAATCGTTTCAATTTTTCCAAGCTATGGATGGTTTGCATCTATGAACTCGAACATAATTGTATTTTCTAAGTATTCTACGAATAGGCTACATCAAAATATTTGTGCATGTTGATGATACAATTGTGGAAAGTATTAGTGCACTGGTCACTATTTTCTTAAAAAGTCGTCTTTCGTTCTCATCTTGGTGCCTGAAACAATCTTTTTACTTCTTTTTCTTAAAATATTTAGCCTTTTCCTTTTCGTTTTTTTTTTTTTTTTTTTGTTATTGTCTTATTTCCTGAATACATTCATAGGTTAATCCTAATAATGCTGCTATATCTAGGATGACTTTTCCTTCTTTCTATCATGTAATGGAAAAACTATATTTCTCGACTGATACTTTCCTCAGTTTAATTAGCCCTGTTAATATAAAAAAAAATTACCGTTTTGCTTCAAAGTAAATCCAACCAACATCTCTTTTGCTTAAAATAATTTGTGAAAAAAAGTATCAAATAAATTTCTAAATTTCATTTAAAGCCTCTGTAAAAAAATTAAGGAAAAATAAAAGCAATAATTACATAATAAGCAGTTTTGGTTATCAGATTCGGTGAAGTTTTTCAAAACTATTTCTGGTACATTAACTTTTCTTTTTCTTTTAGGTGCAAATATTATATTACAAGTTCTATAGTATGTACTTATACATACTATATATATTTATTTATTTTTAAAACAGAGGCACTTGTCTTAGTTAAGTTAACATTGACTGATATAATAGCAGATTTTGACCATTATAGGCGACCAACATTAAACAAATACACCCAAGACTTGGGAAGAGAACTCTAGCCCATTGGGTAAGAGTGCAATAGTCTAACCACTATATACGCTGGGTGGCAAAAATTGCAGAGCTCTCTTCCCCCTTCCCTAATAAAAATGAAGTTACAAAAATAGTATCTTTCTATACAAATGAAAGTTTAACTACGTGTTAAGTCTGTACTAAATTTGGGGTCATTTCACTGTATAAATAGATAACGATATAAACAAACTCATGAATATAGCCTTTTAAGACTTTTTTTTATTCACTTTATTTTGTTATGTAAGCCTGTCCTATTTAAAGGGGTATAAGTACTTCTTAACATGTTTTATCAAGATGTTATTCGCCTGAAGAATCATCCATACTGTACTAACTTTCTCTCAGAAATGGCCGAATGGTTAGGGTGCTGGCCTTCGGAAACGGAGTTCGTGGGTTCGAATCCCACTATGGCATGGATGTTAGTAGCCGTTCGGAATCGGCTTTAAGCAGTAGGTCCCGGTCTCATTAGCTCTCGTGTTGCAAAAAGTAGACCGTAGCGCTCCAAAACCAAACAAACAAACAAACATCATCTCAGAAATCTTGTGAAGACACATACCTATTTTAAGACGCTCTTTCTAACATTGATGATCAGATAACTGGTACACTGTGGGCACTAAAATGAATTTTTTTTCTTCATGAGAGCCAATTAGTTCGGAACCTACAACTTAAAGCCTATTTTGAACGGCTACGAGCATTCATGTCTACAATGGGATTCGAACCTGCGTACCGATGGCTAAATGGAGGCTTGTAACTGTGCCAAAGCTACCACTGTCAATAGTTTTGGAACATTTCTTTATTTTCTCATCGGAGTAATATTTCTCACTATTCAGTGGGGATAGGATTACAACATTTTAAGCAGATCGGAATACAGAAAATCGGATTGAGGGTAAACTGTCAGGAAACAAAAAATTATTGACCAATAACTTTATCATATACTCATTGGAATTTATTCGTAATTTGATGAGTTTCAGTGAATTCAACTGTGAAACTTTTTTTTCACATTACAATAACGTCTTTAGTTCACTGAGTTAATATGCGCTAGTAATTATACACACACAAATTCCCAGATTCATGTTGTTTACAAGATATTCTACATTTGCTATCATTTTCAAGTAATAAACATTAATTAAAACCAACACTTCCCTTTTAGACATGACTAGTTTGGTTCATGTAATTTTGATGCTCTCACTTAACCAGATATTTGAGATACTGTAGTCAAACAGTATCAAAAATAACTAAGTAGTTCGTTGCACTAAAGCATTTTAAAGTCTTCACATAACAATTTGCAGTTATTTAAGACAATGTATTCAGCCCTGCTGCTTGTACAATTCTAGCCATCCACTGCTGACTCCTGACGCTAGCAAGCAAATTTTCCCACAGGAATGACACATAAAACGTGTTTCATATTTATTCATTGTAGACAATCAAACCACTGTGCTTTGAAATATCTCACATTTTCAAAGGAGTTCGATAGCATACATTACACCTATCTCCACCTCAAATTCTGTTTCATTATTGGTGCTCTCATTTTTGATAAGGCTTACATGTCAATTGGAAGTATCTGAGTCACTGGTCTCTATTTATTTACTAACTGTTACCACGTAGTCATAACTATTGCATGCTAAACGAGCGCATATAATAAAGGGATAATATACATATAAATATATATATACACTAAAACCTCGCTAGAATAATATCCGATACAACGATAAATCACTCTATCACGACAATATTTTACGGTCTCGGTGAATCTTCATATTATATAATTTTAATGTCCCCTCGATTTCTTACAGCAATAAACCTGTGAAAACGATGGTTGTACAAAATGATCAATGTGTTCTATTCATCTACAATGATATTCCAGATTTCAAATATCCGGAGAAAGGTGATAAAGTTATGCAACAGCTAGTGACGAAGATATTATCTTGGGTAAAAAGGATGATGACAAACTTGGTAAAAAAAGTACAAATACCACTCATTCTTTATTGACAGCTAAAATCTATTAAGTCACTACAATTATTTTTTATTTAAATTTTTTATCTATGAGTTTGATCATTTTCGTACTTTAGACTCAAAACTTAATTGATTTCACAGTGAAAAAAAAAAGGAATCAGTAAACAAAAATAACAGATTTCTATCAATAAATAAATTTTCCAGGTATGTAAATTAAATTAAATGACTGTAATTATTATTTTTTTAAATTTTCTATACATTATTTAAGAATTTGATCCTTTTTCAAAAATTGCGTATTATTGTGTCCTAAACATATCAATTCGTGAGCAAAACCTTAGACGGCAGAACTCCAAACTGAACTAAACGAAATCTAAACATATCAATGTATCTAAAATTGATGTATTTTAGTTTGAAATTATGATGGCTCTCGATACAACAATAATTTAATTATTATTGTACTACTGTATATACACGAGTATTATTCAGGGCCGGTTTTAGGCTATTAGCCATAAGTTACTATTTGGCAGCCCCGTTTTAATATGCAGTTGCCCTTGCCAATACGGCTTTCCAGCAGATTCATAACTTAACCTAACGTCTAGAAATTTACTATTATATTTATATGAATGCTATACATAATTGGTTAGGAATTAAAAAAGTAAAATAAAGTACGCATCATATTTATTTTAAATTTATTAAAATAGCTATCCTATAAAATAAAATGCATCAAAATGCATTTATAAGTTGCACTCTTTAACTCTTTTATCCATCAGTTCATCAATAATATCCGATCACCCAAATCAATTTTTTTTTTTTTTTACTACTAGCATAATCTGAGATCTTTTCAATTAATGTTACATATCCTGGAGGTTTTGGTATGAAGAGCGGTTTTGGTTTTGGTTTGGAGCACTACGGTCTACATTTTGCAATGCATTGAGAAACTTCGAACATGGTAAACAACATACATGTGGGCCACACACACTTTACAGCCAAAATAAAGTTCCTTTTTCCCCAATTCTTATGCACCCGCTCTCATCTGTTTGTGAATTTGTCACTCATAAACCGTAATTGTGTGGTTCTTTCAGTAGCATTTTGTTTACAAATCGCTGGAAGTTATTGTTTTTGGTTTCATCTTTTACTTATAAAACTTTTAAGAAATTAAACTCGAATAATTTGAAAGCTACGTTTATCTATTTACTATTCTATGTTTATTTATAAAAAAAATCTATATAAATTGCTGTTAAATTGATCAAAATAAAAGTAAGGACGGACTTTTCAAATGTACAAATTGTGATCTGATAAATTTAAAAGTTTCTTTTATTTACGTTATACAATCAGAAATATGTACGATATTATTACGTATTGTATACTTGCTATAAAAATGTGGGGTCTTATATATTGCGGCTATAGTTTGAAATTTCGTTTTGGCTCGGAATTCTGAAATCGGAAATGTTGGATTCATAGTTGTACGAATATATATTCGGACACCAGCGCCGCTTACAAATCCTTAATTAGAATCCTTCAGCTTATTGAATACCTAACAAAATTTCCAAAAACATAACTTTGAAAAGATTTAACGATGCATTAAGGATTTGGATTTTTAAAAATATCTTTAAACAACTTATTCATTAATGTAGTAAGGTTTCACTCTTAGGACTCGAGCATTACTCCACCACATAACAAAAGTTGTTAGAATTTAACCAAACTCTAGGCAATTTATTAATAATGACTAATTAAAAGAAATAAATTAGCAAATATGCAAAGGCAATAATTCAGGCGCACAAAGCATTCGAACGAACTAAGAGCATTATTTTACAATGGACAAATGAACAAAAAAAAAAAAAAAAAAAAAAAAAAAAAAGTTTTTTTTTGGAAAAAAAAAAAAAAAAAAAAAATTGGAAAGAGAAATTTACTACACGCATAGAGAAATTCTGAATACGTATTATATATGACGATAATAAACTGCATCAAGTACAACTATTGGTACTCGTGTCACAAAAATCCTGTGCCATTTTTATTCAAACTTCTAACTAATAACATGATACCTTTGAAACCTGTTGTCTAAGGGAGCATTTTTATACCCTTAAATCAGTTGTATAATAGTCCCAAATGATAATAATGGGAGAATGTTCTGATAGCACTGAAAATTGGTTTGGATTCTAATAGGTTGTGCACTATGTTTATACACTTAGCTTCTCTTTTTGAGGAGAGTTAAAAAATAGTTTGTAGGATTTTCTTGGAACAATTTTTCCTTTTTAAGGAGACACAATGCCTACCTAGACTTAACATCTTCATTTTAATAACGTCCCTTTTTCGATTCATAAGAAAATATAAATTCTGCTCTTTTTAGAAGGAATTTTTTTTCTTTATTAAAACCCAAGCCTTAAAAAATACTTAGTTTTGTCATTTCAAGCAGTATAATGTTTCGAAAAAACATAAACAAATTTACACCAAAATGGCAAAAAAATAAAATTTACCTACTCGCAAGAGAATATTTGAAATATGTACATTAAAACCTAAATTTTTATATCAAATCGGAGTAAAATATCAGTTACTCTGAAAATCAAAATTTCCAGGTTGTCTGCCATTTTCAAATAAAAGAAAAACTGTTAACTAATTGAAAATTAAAGAGAAATAGCTTTATTATGCCACAAAATAAAATATATTGCTCGTATTATAATAATTGAGGTTCACAAAACAAAAAAAGATGATTACCTTCTATTCTATATAAATTGTGGTTTTCTAATTTACAGATTAAAATATTTCTTAAGGGTAAATGGATTTCTGTTTTCTTCGCTTCGTTTATATAACGTATATTTCTATAAAGTATTGATTCCTATAATAAGACTAAACCGTTTTTATGTAGTTAGACCCTTATTAAAATTCTAGATTTTTTTAATTTCAAATAGAGCAGAATATTTTATATTTTATTGAATTAAATATAGACTGTTATAAAGAAGATTTTTCAGCTCGAAAGGTACTATGACCCGTAAGTGAAGGTAAATGGCAATCCTATAAACCAGTGGTTGCCAAATTCATTAAGTGCCTGAGGAACTGTAACATTTCTTAAAATCCTGTCGTAAGCTTTAAAAAAAAGTAGGACAAAAGAAATAATTTTTTTTCAAACCTTACATTTATTTATTTCCTATAAACATACGTCATTTCTAGTAAATGTGAAATCAATTTTATTAAAACTACAAACCAGAGAGTGAAATTGAGTTGTACATACAAGAAACGCTGAGGCATTATTAGTAATAAATTTGAAATATAAGAACATGTTTTTCATCCGACTCATTAACTTTCCTAGAAAGGAGGTCTCTTTTGTTGGTCATCAACAAGGGTTTTATTATTGGGAGAGAAAAACTAGTGGCTGTCACTTTGACTACACTTGTCCAAATGCTCATCATGCATATTTTTTTATGTACTTGCTGTTGAAAAAAGAAACCTATATATAAAGCTGAAAACTGTATTCATTTTTAGAACAACTTAAGCAAATTTGAGTATTTTTCTATCGGAACAAGAGAAAATTAAAGAAAGATTTTAAAGCGACTTTTTAAGTTACTTGTGAACCAGAGAGGAGTAGAATGTCGTGATGACTCCTTGCAGAGACTATAATACTCTAAGTAAATATTTTTCAATTTTTCATCAGTAGGTTTTTTTCAATTTCCCTATTCATTTTATTCGTCTAATAAAATTCACAATACTGACTATTCTTATTGCTACGAATTATTTTAACGGAATACTGTTTTGTACGTACTTTCTCCTTAACGTAGTACTAGAACAAGTAAAAGAATAAAATCGCTATTTCTTCTTTTATAATAGGCCAGTGACAATCCCGTTAAAAGAAGTATACCTATGCATCGTTATTATACTTGTTACCCCAAACTACTACGCAGTGCATTTTGTTCCTTTTTTTCTTAAAGCATACTTGTACATGATGTATTTTACTTGCATTAGTTGTTATTTCAATTCAACCTAATAAAAAATAAGTAAAATAATCATGTTTCAGTCTACAAAACAATAAAGAATTATACTTTGTAAAATATTTTTAAGTATTATTTTCCTTAATAAAGAGAGTATTCTATAAATTCGAGCCGAAATGCCGCCCCTATAAAATTTGCCGTTTCGGATAGGGTTTGTCCAACCCTAGACTGCTTGCGAAAGTAAACTGTCTACTTGTCCATGATGAATTAACCTGAGCATTAATAATTTAATTATTTTTTTTTAATAATTTAATGGAAATCCCACAAACCACAGCAAATATTTTACTTTTACAATACTTGAAGTGATTTAGGCCTTGGAATGTAGATTTAATTTAATAAATACCCAGAGTAATTATTTTTAATTTAGTACAGCGTTTATGTTTCTAAAGATACCTATAGCTATATTAATTAAACACTCTAAAAGTTTGATAATAATGTTGGCCTATGGAGAAGCAGGGGATATAAATGTGCGTTTAATCTGGCGGATGAAAGAGTCAGTTTCGGCCTTATTAAAAAAAAAAAGCTCAGATGAAGTTTTAAAACTAATTTTAAAGCTAGAGTTTGCTCCAAATATTGTTATTACTTAAATAATTTTGTTTTCTTTGTCAATAAGTGTGGCTCAACATTAAATTCAAAACTATCAGCGATTTCTCTATTAGTGGTAATATTTATCTCGAAGGGAAGGAAAGACATTTTACATTTCTGTCCAGGGCTACTGCTAGAGCTGTCCCTAATTTGAACAATCAAGCATTCTTTCAGACATTTTAGTCTATTCAGTTTGATCAGTAGGTTTATGTTTAGGCTCTAAAGTTGATTTTTTAGGGAAGCTGCAATTATTTGAATTCAAAGACCATGCAGTTTCATAAGTTCCATAAAAATTTGAAAGTTTACATATTCCTTAAAGCATAGAGAGTAATGCTTTCGTCTATCATTAGATACATTTAAATATTAAATTGGTAATATTCTTTCAAGGAAAACTTTTCAATAAATAAATCGAAGCTTGTTGAAAAAATGGCCCAAATCATTTGTAAAATGCATTGAAATCCGAATAACCTATTGGAATTTTGTTCGAGAGTTATTCTATTATTCTGTATGAGAGTGGCCTTACTCTTAAACGGGTATCCTCCAGCAAACAACTGGAGACGAGCATATGGAATCAAATAATAAGAAACACGAAGTGAAGCAGAAGAAAAAGAATGAGTGAATGGTAGGAAAACTTGCACCGCGTCTTGGCATTGAAGAAGCGTGTGGTGGTGGTGGGGAGGAAGAAGGGTTCTGACATCCTCCGGCTAGCAGCTGTCGGTCCCGGCGGGGGCAAGGAGAGGGGGGAGAGCACCTAAGATGCTGCCAGCCACGTGGGCCAGAGGCCGATTAGAAAGCGGCAGCTGCTGTTTGCGACCTACTCACTTTATTCTTAATCTTAAGACGGTTCAGAAGTGCTCCTCAGCTCTCGTTCGAGGTTCTACTTCATCCCTCCATCGCATCATTCCTGTTTAGATTCTCTTACCACTCCAATACAACGCAGGACTGGGCTTCCGTGGATTTCAAAGTTTGTGTTTCCAGTTAAACATTTTTCTTCTATCAAGTCCTTAATATTTTAGATTTTAAAAGGAGATTCTAGTTGCTCTTCATTTCCAAGTAATTATTCTTCTTTTACGGAATGTGCCAGAGAATGAATAATTTTCTATGAAATATATACCAAACTTATGATTAGATAGTACAGTTTTTGATCATTACTTGTAAAATTTATTTGTTTATTAAATAAGATGGAACCATCAAGTTTGTGCAGATTGCTAGTAATGTTTACAGCAATATTCACTATTAATGTATGTTTTACTAGTAGTGCATCTTTTAACTTGGAAGTTATAGTAAAAGAACTTCAGGAGCAAGTGAAAGAATTACAGAAAGTGCGAGAAGAAGACAGTGAAACTATTCGAAAGCTTCATGAAAAAATTCATCGTTATATGACAGAAGTTAATTTCCTTAACACTCCAGAAACTTTATCTAGGATGTCTGAGGAATCTTGGAAAAATACAAAGTCGTTAAGCCATGGTTTAGCAAATCTAGGAGTTAAGGACTCAGAATTGAGTCGTTTAGGCAAGGAACTAAAAAATTTAAAATCGCAATTAGTGCTTGCAGTTGAATCTGATGAGAATCACGGATCGAGTATAAAATCTGAGATTTCATTTTTCCGACAAGAAATTTTACAACTTCGAAAGATGGTAGAAGAAGTTGAAGCTCGAAGAAAGGATGAATCTCATGCCTCCTCTGATAAAATAGCTATTCGATGGCTTCAGAGGACTGTTGAAGATTTACGTCATGAGATGAAAGAAATGGCATCATCTCTGAACACGAGTGCAGCTCTCACGGATAAACAAAGAACCGAAACAAAATTAGATCTTCTAAAATCTGATGTGAGCTCTATTGGACATCGCATGGACAGTATTCGGGTAGACCGCGAAAGAAACGCTGCTTTCATTCAACAACTTCGTCAAGATGTTGATGAATTGAGAAAAAGATTACAAGAGTTTGCATCGGAACACAGAAAAATAACTGTTGAGGTAAGAGGAAAATTTATATCAATTGATTTTTACTTTTAAACAGTTAACAAAATGTTGCATTCCAGAGTCACATTAACGAAATTTGATTTAAGCAATTCTTAAATTAATAACTTTTCCAATTTTTTCATTCATCGATATAATTATGAAACTCAAACTGTGCCGAATTACTTTGCTTTAAAATTTTCATTTTTTAGTTTTTTTCACATATTTATTAAGAAATTAATTTATAAATTTTTAGCATTTTTTCTTGATTTAGAAAATGTAAAACAGTGCATTAAAAAAACATGGAACACTTTTATTTTTAATTTTTTAATACCGTGATATCCAAATTCCAAGTATTGCACAAATAAATTTCTTCCCTTAAGCAAAATTCCTATCCTTTAAAATCAACATAATTTTTCAATATCTATTTAAATTCCAATTTCTATGGAGACAAATAGTATGAAAAGCCGTGCAATAAAATGATAGATAGAATAAAGCTCTCATACAAGTATTTTTGGGAATTCTATATCGAGTCGCAGTAAAGATTACTTTATCTTGTGTTCATTTTAAATTTAGGTTTTAGCATTTGAGATAAAGCCACTCTGCATAGTGGCTAGTGTAATGAATCTCCGCTATATGGAATTGGGTTTGATTCCTGGTGAAGGCTGGGATGTCTTTGCGCTATTCCCTCACAGGGAGTAATGTTGGCCACTTATCTGACGCTACCTGAATAAAGAGTCGAACGTAATGAGTCAGTGGCTACATGTCTAAACCATTAAGAAATAAGGATAAATTGTCTGTGGAAATTTATGGAAAATTATTGTTTATTTTATAACAGGACTCTTTGGACTTAGTGTGTGGATATAATACAATTGTTTTTAATCTGAAGAATCTATAGATGCTTACGTACAGGTATATGATTGAATGTATAAAAATTTCCCTTTAATATTTCTTATGTATCTTCGGAAATAGACTGTGTTTCCTTAAGGGCAAAAACAGATGTGAGAATAAATTACATTTGAATTGTAATTAATATCTTAACACATTTAATTAAATTTAAGATACTGGTTATCAAACCTTTTTAAAATTAATATCTTTTTAAATTTTAAAGCAGGGAATTTTTTTTTGTATCATTCCAATTAAATTTATAAACTGAGATTTCGCATCTAATGATTCGTTACATCGAAATTAAAATGTAAAACATTTCATTTTAGTTAAACTCTTCCAGTTCACATGTAATTAATTACTAATTTTTAACTTAATCATTTTTTTATAGTGAGGTATTAAAATATTTTCTCTTTAAATCATGTTAATTGCTCTAGAATTTTAATATTTTAGGAGCATATATTTTAACATGTTTCTCCATTAACTATCAAATATTATTTTGTTTCACATAATACTTATAGTTTATTCTATAGTAAAGAGAACCTGTTTTTATGGAAAAATCCCTAGTTTTCGGCTGCTTAAATTGCGTGATGATTTTAATTTTTTATTGAAGCTGCTTGTTAAATTCCAGATGAAACTTCACAGTTTTGCAATTTTTTCAAAAGTCAACGCGCAGGAGAATATAACATACAACATGAGTTTTGACTTTCATCGTGTGCGGCAGGAATGTTTCATTAATTTCCTGAAGAGTAACGATGTAGTGTAATAATTAGAACCAGACTTCGCCGAAAAAAATTCCCTTGTCTTCATGCAATTCCGCGAAGGCCACTCACCGTCTATGGCCTTCAAAAAGATATCCCCAGGAGAAGTTGATGAAGTTAGATGAGGGGAAAAAAATCTATGTTCACGAAGAGAAAATGCAGTAAAGCTAATAAAAAATATGGGATCAATTTTTTTACTTGACGCGGTTTCCTCTATCTAACAGCGTCATTAGTTTAGACATGCGATCCAAAATTTGGGATTCAGGTAGTTGACATTACTATGTACCTGTGACAAAATTAACAATGGTTTTAGCCTCCTCCGGAGCTACTTGTTACAAATAAGGTTTTATCTGATATGGAGTGTTATTAAAACAATATTATTAAACATACATTTCCTTAGAGGCACACAGTCCAATGTTTTAGCTTCAATTTTTGTTCACCTTCTAAATGTTTGCTGAAAACATTAAATTTATAAATCAATATAGCCTAAAAAACTTTTGTATTTTGTTTCACATAATTTACTAAAAGTCTCATTTGCAAGCATTCAAAATTATAATAAACTCATTTTTAACTTAACTACCTTCAGTTATAGATAAACATTTTGTAATTTTAGTTGATTATCACTAGAATTGCTAACTACTTAATATCTCTCCCTTCCTTCAATAAAAGATGGGTAAAATCAGAAAATATTTGTTTAATGATCAGGTAAACTAGTTTTACTGGTTTAATAAGTTAAGTAACTTAGATATAAACAGCAGTAAATTTTACTTTTTTTTATGTAGAAGGCAATAAATAGAATTTAAACTGCATTTAAGGATCACATCAAGATAAAGTTGGGCCCAGGGCCTGGTGTATATTCAGGCTTCCCCACTCCTGAAGTTCAGTATAACGTTCAATCAATTTGTACAAATTGTAACAAATTTCTTTACACGATACTTTAAGGAAGGTTATAAGTAATATATATGTATAAGCCTACGTGATAAAACGAAATTTCATGGAACTTTTAGGAATGGTTTGTATTATGTCACACAAACTAAGAATTTGAATTCTAAAAAGAAGCATTTTAAAATTATGTACTAAAAAGGCAAATAATTTAATTCGTTTATCGTGAATTATATATAAATAGGGTTAAAAATTAAAAAAATTAACGTAAGTCAAATATTTTAATTAAAAATTTTTGTATCAAAAACTTAAATTGAAATTTGATTTTTATAATTCCAATAAGAATAAAAACTATTATCTGATTTTATACAACTTTCTGTGCAAAGTTTCAGAAATATTAGTTGAAGAATTAGCTAGAAATATTTCAACATTTTGTAAATTGAAAACTTAAGTTTTAAATATTAAATATAAAATTTTGAGACTCCCAAAATCAGGGACACAAGGCCAAAACCCAGTCAATTTGTTCTTTAATCAGGCCTAGTTAATAAAGAACATTGATTTGATAGTTTAAAATTTAAGAAATATTTCTAAAGAATAAAAAATATGCGTAAAATTTTGCGCTTATTAAGATTGAATTTACTAATGTTTACAATATTTTTCTGATCTCCTTTCTAAACGAACTAACAAATGTTTAATGTTACAATGTGGATCTATCTCATCGAAAGACAAAACACTGTGTTTTCTTTTCTTTTGAATTTCTGCATCAAAAATCTATACCCATAAAATACTGCATAATAAAGGACCTAAAAGATTTCTTTTCTCACGAATACAAATTCTAAATTATACATAACTCTTCCACTAATATTATTTAACAATTAAGCAATTAAAACCGAACGATGGCCGAATGGTTAAGGCGATGCTCTTTAGTATGGAGTTTGTGGGTTCGGATTCTGCTACTGGCAAGGATATGTTTGGGATGAACTTTAAGCAGTGGGTCCACGTCTTATTAGCCACCGCGTTGCTAAACAGTAGACCGTAACACTCCAACCCTCAATAATTAAAAGTACGAAAAAACGGTTTTTTATGTTTTTTGAAAATAAAAATCAGCTTGAAATAACATAAATTGGTTGTTAGTTTACTAAAACTTTTCATATTAAATTGCAAAAGCTTAAGCTTAATTGTTTACTTATGCAATTAAGATTAATTTACTCTTTAATATTATGTATGTATTTATATTCATCCTAGTATAGAGATTAGTAAGAATGTATTGCTTCATTATTTTTAATATGCTTTAATGGAAAAACAAAAGGTTTTATTTAAACTTTCCTAAGTATGCGAAAATCTAAATAGCTGAATTTAAGACTTGATATGCTAAACAAAGGTTTAAAAAATTATTTTCCCCCGGAGATTGCTAAGTAAAGGGATAATACAACAAACGAATGTGTGCATTTGTAGCTACCGATCAAAGTAATATTAATGTCAGAAAAAAATTATAATTTATAGTTATTTGTTTGGCTTAAAACTATTAACTATTTAAAAAATCCGGTAGTTGATTTAAACTGAAGTATTTTCCATGGTTATAATGTAAGATGCTAAGGTCACAATTTATATTAAGTAATGAGGAGGAACTTATTAGAAATATATTGTTTAATAAAAAAAATATATTTTCACATACTGACACTAATGCTTGTCCTGTGGGACTGTAACCCCACCCCCTTTTTAACATAGTTACCTAAATATGAACTTGAATAATACAGTGTAAAGATTGAACTTATTGTAAAATTTCTGTATAGAAAATTCAGATAATCACTTAAAATTATAACAAGTTACATTTATTTTCATGGGTTAAACTTTGTTTGAATAGTTTCTTAAAAGCATATTCTTGAAAACACATATGTGTACAACTTATTAAAGTAATTGTGCAAATTCTATTTCAAGTGGAATAACGTAAAAAACTATATATATTCGTCTCTTTTTTTTTTTTTTTTTTTAGTTTTTTAGAACTTTGACTATTGCGAAAAGCGGAAATTCATTTTTTTTCTAAACTGACTATCCGCAAAAATTCCTCGGATGAAGTTATGACTTGATCCAAAGGAAAAGGGGGTGGAAGCGGATAAAATTAGAAATAATAGATAAAAAATGATCGCTGTGCCAGGAAGGAGATATTCGACACCACATTTCATGCCTTCTGTCACTAAAAGCCATCTGGGTATGAGAGGGATCTTATCCTTCTGAATCCGTTCAGCTGCTTCCTTTTGAAGAGTTAAATGGATTCAAGTCGAATGGTATGTAAGTGCGGCAGAAACAGCATGTGTTTCGCTTTTACCCCAACAAATGTCTTTCGAATTTAAAGGAAACAGTTTAGTTAGCCTGCATGCTATAACAGATCAAAAGTACAAGGGAAAAAATTCGTCGTGGGAACAATATCTCGAAGTAGGTTCTCAAATAATTGTGCAACGATATCCTCATGCTTGTCTGCCTATTTAAAGAAAAGTTATTTGAATAAGATTTCGCTAATATAAGACAGATCCATGTTAAAAAATATAAATAAATAAAATAAAAATAAAAAAATACCTTTTATATGTAATTTTATGAAATACTTTATTTGTGACAAGGCATATAATATTTTTTTTTTATTTTTCAGCTTGATTCTTTGAAAGAAGAATTCAGAGAACAGAACTTGTACTACCAAAGAAAGGTAAATAACTTACATTTTAGCATAAGTTTTCGTTTATACTGTCTCACTGTCTATTTTATGTTCTTTATACGAAAGGTTCAGGAATAAGAACAGACATAAATTTCTAGTTTTAAATAAACATCTTCACTTTCAAAATTTACAGTAAACTTGGAAAACGCGTGTCCTTAATCTAATATTATAAATTATAATTCAGTTTTTGTCCTGATAGTACAAAAACACTGTGACAATGTTTTTTTTAAATTCTAATATATTGATATAATTATCTATACACTACAGTCTACTTTTTAAATACATAAACTCATAAATCTCTAACGTTTTTAGAATAATGTTTAAAATTTTTATTATGTTTTTAATAAAAGCAAACCATTCTAATCGAGAATCTTTTTTAGATGTCCTGAATGTGATACTTGAACAGAAAGTTCTATAGAAATTTTTTAAGTAGTTTATTTTCATAAATCTCGTATTTATTGCAGCCAATAATGGAGAGAACAGAATCGGAAAAGGAGACCTGGACGAGATATGGTACGTATAAATTAAAAGTAATTAATTTTCTGTGATGTTACGATAAATATTGATTGGAATTTATAAAAATTGTGCTTCATTAAAGACAATATTTAACATATGAAAATTATTTCAATTTCTCTTTTTTAGTCAATTTAAAAATATATTTTTAAAAATTTACTTACAATATAAATTTAAGTAAAAATTCTATCTTTTATTCAGATGGAAAAGTTAATCCTAAATTCCGCCATGGGCATTGGAAAGCACAAGTTGACAACCTGCACGAAATCGTTGATAACCTTGAGCAGCAGCAATCGGAACTCGCAGAGGAATTAAAGGTCGTGAGAAAAAACCAAGTTATATCTCTTTTAAAATTAGACGCAGTGGAAAAAACTTGTTTCAATTTGCTGAATAAGAGTGAACCCTTGGAGCTAGAGCAACGAGTAACAAACCAACGCGTCGAAATCCTTGAAGGCATTGTTAATAAAACTGAACGTCAAACTTTAGACATTCAATCTAGAGTGAATAATATTACGTCATCAGGGATTAAAAAACTTCATGGATCAACAATGCAGTTGTTTGAAGCATTAGAACGATTAGAAAGTAACCACGACCGTACTACAGCAGATATTCGAAGAGAAATGTCCAAATTGGACTATAATCTTTCACAGACACAATCTGATTTGGAAGAATTACGCGACAGGCAAATAGCTATCGATGAAATAATGTCTAGTGTGAAAACCGAGGTTCAGACAGCTCAGTCGGAATCAAGGAGGAATCATTTACGTATTCTTCTAGTCCAAAGTTCTGTTTTAAATAAGACTTTACAAAATAGTCAATATAATAATGGTCTAGCAATACAAGATGCAAAATTATCTGCTTTGGAATCTCAAATACAATCGCTGTCCCATGATGTTGATACTGAAAAGACAGAGATAGAAGCCTTGCATCGACAAATGATGGAAAAAGCTGATGAACAAGATTTATCTAGATGGGAGAAAATACAACGGAAAGTGAGGGAAAGCATTTTAGAATTTAAGGAAGATGTTCCTCGAATTAAAAAGCGACAAGAAAAAATTCAACAACAGCTTGAAATGTTTGCTGAAGAATTACCTAAAGGTTAGTTTTTATCTTATTTTGAATTATGTTGCTTGAGAATGCATAAAATATATTACTATATATCCTATTACTAATTTTTATGTTAAATAATTTTCATGTTAAATAATTACAATTATTTTAAGATGATGGTAGAGTAAAACAAACGCATTTCTGTAAATAATGTTTGAAAAATAATGCTTTATTTTCGGATAATAAAATTTTAGCAAATCTCATTTAAACAATAGATTTAAATTTAAAAAACTCAATTAACTCCCTTCACTTTACTGAGAAATTTTATGTAATCAAGAGGTTAAAGAACTCTAGGAATGAAACATTATTTTCAGCACTTAAGAAATTCTTAGAAATCTTGGTGAATGAAAAATTATTCCATGAATTTATTCTTTGAAATTCTCTAGATTTTTATATATACATACATATATATTAAATGCGTGGGTCACTTGCATTTAATATTAGCATTCACCTTTTTTACAAAGCCGCAGATATTTGTTGACCATTCTATTTTGGGAACACCATATAGGTAGCTTTGCTCCCTATGAAGGGACAACTTATATGACACATAAGTTTTACGAGGGATTTGAACACACCCCTTCCAGCGAACCCTCTTACTACTATGGCGAGCTGGCTGTTTTTAAAAGAATATGACATCATCTTATGTTTATAATTGTGTTTCAGCGCTTTCTAAATTCTTTGGATATTAAACGATACACAGAGGCATACGCACGCTCACGTTTACACTCGAACACAGAATTAATTTACATCATTTGCGTAGAATCTAACATTTCTTCTGAAAATTAAATTTTATTCAATGCTTCATTCTAAATGCAACAGCTGAAGTTATATTTTCATTTTCTTTGTCTATTTAGATTGTTCACTAAATTCAGTTCTTGAACAAATGTCAAGAAATAAGAGTGGTATTTATCTGATACATCCAGGAGATCGTCCAGCAGTTAGAGTTTTTTGTGATATGGAAAACTCTGGTGGTCAGTGGACTGTTATTCAAAGGAGATCAAAGGGAGATCACAGCTTCGAACAAGATTGGAAACATTATAAAGAAGGGTTTGGTGACATGGCATCAGGAGACTTTTGGCTTGGAAATGATTTGATTCACCAAATTACGACCTCTGATGATTATGCTTTGAGAATTGACCTATGGAACTCTTTGAACAAGTACACTTATGCTGAGTATAGTACATTTCGTGTGCTTGGCGAGGATGATAACTACAGACTCGTTGTAGATGGATACAGAGGAAACGCAAGTGACGCTATGGAATATCACAATGGATTGCCATTTAGTACCCCTGACAGGGATAATGACGCCAGCGCCGCAACACATTGTGGACGTTTATATGGAAGTGGATGGTGGTATAACCACTGTCAATACGTAAATATTAATGGTCGATTTAATACAGGAATTACATGGTACAATATTAAAGAACAAGAATGGAGTGAGCTCACACGAGTAGAAATGAAAATTAAACGTCGAAAATTGGTTTTTTCTTAGATAGCATTTATCGTTATTTATAAAATGATGTTTTAAGATTTGATTCTAGTCTACATAGTGGAATACTGCCAAATATGCCTGTAGGTTAAAAACTGCAACTCAGTTCGATAGATTTGACAAATGACTAGATCGATGTTAGAATTTTATATTTGTGACTTTATGTAAAAATTGTCCTTGTTTTATATTTTGTTATACAAGTGTGTGAAATATGAATGAGTTAAATAGTCAAATTATAATTAATATATTTCAATTAAATGTTTTCTATGCGAGTATTATTTATTTATAGGTTTATATACCTATATATATATATATATATATATATATATAGATATATATATATATATATATAGATATTTAAAAATTTGTAAATTTTTGTATAAATATAATTTTTATAAACTTTACGATGTATATATCGAACTTTTTATTACTGGCATTCATGAGCTGCATGCACTTTAAGAAATTGTAAAGAAACTCCAAGTTGAACCGGCTAATTGTAATTGGAATGTTCGTTTCGTCTTTTAAAGTTATTCTGTTATAGTATGTACAATTAATTTTTCAAAAGTGATTTGGATTATAACATAATTTAATTATTAAAAAAATCATGTCTATTTCTGTTTAAGATAAATAAATCAGAATAAATAAACAAAAAATATTCTTTAAATTAGACAATAAGGTTTAAATGACTGGTGGTATAAATTTCCAATATTTATGAATACACTTTTTACACAAAGGTTTTTATTTTCAAATTTCCCTTGTGAATATTCAAACTTTATTTTATATTGCGAAATACTGTATAAGAAATTTATAATTACATTTTTTAAAGAAGATTTGTTTCTTTTCTTTTAAAAATATTTTACTGATCAGTGGATTATGAAAAACATTAGCTGTAGAAATTAAGGATATAGTAATTTAAACTTTATTATTTATAGATTATCTAATACTTCAGTTTTTTTTTAATAAATTTAACTTAAAAACAAGAGTTACAGAAAAATTATAGTACTTTCATATTATTAGCAAAATAATGACATTAAAAATATTTTGTTGAATGGCATCAACAAAATGTTACTTTTCAGAGTCATTTGGAGCTTCTCAATTTTTTTTCTTTACGTAATTTTGGAGACTTGTTTTTTTGTTGGTAGATTTGCCGATTACTAACTACCAAAGTTAATAATTTTATATTCTTTTCTTATAATGTATATGTGTGATGTGTTATACTTTCTTTTTGCCTTAAAATGAAAGAATGCTTAAATGTCTTAAAATGATAATTTTTAATCTTACATTTTAAATCATATTTTGCTTATTAGAACAGTATTATCGGTATATTTTGCTTGTATTAAATAAGATGTGAGAATCTTCGTTTGTAAATACTTATCATTTTGCTCATGAATAAATGCATCTTTTGTATACATATGTGTCTACATATTTCGTTATTACAAACATGTAAGTAGAAAGTTGTCATAGCTCTTGTTCCTACAGTTAAATTGCAGCTCATTATATATGTGGCATACAAATTACGGATAAAAAGCTCAACCTTTATTTGGTTTGCTGGTTTTAGATTTGTCAATTTGATGCAGTCTCAGAACTTCATTAGATTAAGACACAAAATCAAAGAGCAGTAGTAGCAAGAAATTCATTAAAAAGAAAAAAAATCGTTCATGTTATGTAACTAGAAACTCGGACGTTATTCACCGCATATCTTTATAGCCCCAGATCTGCCACCTAAGCGCCAATTCTCATGGTAATTATATTAGCCCAGCAATTTTGGGTACTAAGTAAATGCCAGATGGTCAGTAAAAAGTGGCATTAACAGGGTTTAAAGAGTGAATGAATCACCAAGATCTCGTAAGAACCTTCTTTCAACATAGAAAAAAATACGGAATTTATTCCTTAGAAACGGCAGAAATTGATCTTTGGATTGAAGATTTTTTTCATCACGATGTGGATTTACAAGTGGAGAATATAATTTAGTTGCTTATTAGGATAGATTTTTAATATATTACACACACGTGTGTACGTGTCTGTAAAAGTTATTAATTATCTAAATTAGTGAGTATATTCCTCAGTTTTAATTTTTATTCTTACTGCAAACAGTACATCGATTTAAAAACTGAGATCGCTTAAATTTTCCAGGGACGAATCTTCTGATTTGCATTTACTTTCCATATTCTTTCAATCGGTGTTAAGAGATTCTTGTGAATTACTGTGATTTACGAATCTCTAAGTCACCTATTTTCTTGGAAGTTAAGTAGGTGTTTTTGGCTGTATCAGAAATGATCTAATATAATTAAGTGAAATAACTTTGGAGTATACAGAAATAACCTGCTTATGTAGTACATTCAAAATTTTACAGTTTTATACCATTCAAAAAACTGAAAATTAACGTTTCTTAAATTTTATATGTTTAGCTTCGTGATTATTTTATGTCATGAACTTAGGTTAGAATCTTTTATGTCTTTTTATGTTTATGCTACTTTTCAAAGGGTTGATCACCTTTATAGTGTTCCTACTATAAAATAATCCGTTTAATCATTTAATAAAAAGGTCGAATGTCAAAAGGAATTATCTGTTGCGATTGAAAAAAAAATAAAGGAATCCTCCTATTGTATTTTCTTTTTCCGGAATATGGTACTTCATATATTCAGATGTGTACAGTCATGAAAGTAATTATATGTAGATAAATATGCAACATAATATAGAAAGTAGGGTAAAAATATTGGAGAAAAATACCATTTCTGAATGTGAGTAGTAACCATAACAAACAGAGGAAGATAAATTTCAGTTTAAGAATTAGCATATCTTTGATAATTCAGTAACAGATAATATCACATTTTTTTCAGTGTAAAATTAACATTTTACACTGAAAAAATAATTACAAGTGTGGTTATGATAAATGAAATTATACAATAAAATGTATTAGAAATATGAACATTATAAATTTTCTGTTACCCAAAAGCGATTCCACTGAATCGCATGAGAATTAGATAATTTCTGATACATCCCAAAACAGTAACTTTTAAGAAAATAGGTAGCTGAGAGGTTCGAAAACTGAGGTAATTCTGTGCCATGGAATTTTCTCAAACTCCAAAATTTACACAGTTGATCATTAAACCGTGATGAATATTTTCATAGCGCTTAATTTCTATTTATGACAATAACGGCTCACCATTAAAAATTATTGGTTATAGTAAATTTCAAAAAAGATTTTGCAATATATCAAAATAAACATTTTAACCATCCTTAAATAGTAATAAGGAAATTTCATTAAACAATAGTAACCCTTGATATATACACCTTGTCCTATTTAATAAATTATAACTTATATTTCATAATATATGCACAGATAGAGAACACAAATGAAGCAAAATACGTTTACTATTTTGTCTAGATTTTTCTTTCTAAAGAAAAACAAGAATCTTTAGTCATCTCTCTAGAGAAAAAGGTAAAGTTATATCTTATTTGGGGCAATTTTTGACCGATAACATGTATTAAAATTTTTTTGCGAAGTTAAATATCAAACATTCTTATCAGTAGACTAAAATTTAGCTCACAACAACCGGAAATACGTAACGCTACAGCTTGGAATTTCAGGCAGGTTTAATTTCTTTTTCTTTTATACATATTTTTTTTTATGCTGTGCGACAAATGAAATACTCGGAGCAGCTGCTCATTTTTTCCTCTAACCGGAATTAGATAATTTATTTTCGTCGCCTCTCTTCGTTCACCGAACTAGGATTCTTTCTTTTTTATCCTACATAAATTCGTTAGTATTTAGATTATTTATCATTGAACTTATACTTTATTAGTAAATTTCATTTTTTCAACATTGAGTTAAACTTATACAATTATACGATTGAAAACTGTTTTGTAGAAAAGTATCTTAAAAAAAAAAAAAAAAAAAAAAAAAAAAAAAAAAAAAAAAAGTGGTGCTAATATTAGGATATAAAATGTTAAAAAAATACTAGAAAGGTGTGTGTTATAACAACATTTAAGAGTCATAAAGATAAAATATAATTATATTAAAAATAATATATTCAGACTGAAACAGATTTAAAAAATTAACTTCATTTCCCATAATGCATGAATAAATAGATTCAAAATATCTCCTAATTTTATTTTCGGTAATAACATATGATTCATGTTATAAATATTCAGAACAATTATAATAAGTATATTTTTTTTTTTGAGAAAACAAAAAACAACAAACTCCTCAATAAATTTACAATGAGGTTGTAGCTAAATTCCTATTCATATATTAAAAAAAAAACATTTTTTATACTTCAGCAGTTTATACAGTCATTAGAAAATGAAGGGTAACATTTATAAATAAAATTTATATGATTCTAAATGGGTTTTAATATTTGTTATAAATTTTAAAACTGTTTTAGTAATGTAGTTGGGAGGGGAGTAAGAAAAGAGGTTTCATCGCTATTAAGGAAGCCTATAAAAATGGTCCATTAATCAGAAATGCCTTGAAAATTTAAAGGGATTGAAAAACTCTCTTTATTATTCATAAACCTTCTTTTGTTATAAAACTAAACAGCTTTTTATAAATTTGTGAATAAAAGTCCCTCTTAATTAACCATAAACTATTTTTTGTTAAAATTAAACAGCTTTTTATAAATTCATACATGCAGAGAAATCTAATATACGACAGATTATATTAATTATAAAATGGAATTTTATAATATACAAAATTGAATTTTTCAAACGATTTATTTTAAATTATCTCTGAAAAGAATTTAATAAGGCAGAACTGAGTGAATAACTAAGAAAAACGCTAAACATCGTAAGATAAATAATATCTAAAAGTAGAAGATTATGTTATACTATCCAATTTGATAAGCGCGATTTTATCGTGAGAACATATTGCAGTACAATTATTACTTACAATTTCAAAGTATTTAAAAGAGATCCTGCATGATAAAGCATCGTTTTTATTATTGACATTGCTAAACATTTTTTTTTCTGATCTTGCTTTTTTAATATTTTTGAAAATTTTTGCTGCAGTTTGGATGAGAATGAGATGAAGCCCAAACACAAAGCTTAGATGCCATATCTAGGGAAGTATTAAATTGCAGCAAAAATAAATAAGAAAACGGCTGATTAAATGAGTTTGTTAAATAAAATCTCCGACTTGAAACGAGTGCTTTAAGTCTGACTATTTACAACGACTGCCGAATAGTATAGCGCTGCTCTCCGGCAGCAGATTCCACGGTTCGAATCCCGCGGATGGCATGGATGTTCGTAGCCATTCGAAATCGGCTTAAGCAGTAAGTTCCGGTCTCATTGGCCCTCGTGAGCACGAGTAGACAATAGCGCTTCAAACTAAACCGATTATTTGCAGTGTTGTTTACACATGATATCTTTATAGATTCAATATGCATTACTTTCTAATAATTCATCAGGATTAAAACCAATCATTTATCCATGCTATTCAACTTGTATTTACTTTTTTCATATAAGATAAATAGAGGGTGGTGTTCGAGATTCTGTAGTTGAAAAATACTCACAATCTTCTTCTATAGCAAAATACTAAGGTATCACGTCGGTTTATTTTCTGTTTTCAACAATACTTTTTGTTATAATTTTTTGGGGGTGTAAGAGTGTTTCAATTTATTTATTTACTTTTCTTAATTTTTATTTTTTGTGTTTGCTTATTAAGAAGTCTATTGGCTTAAGGGAGACACAGGTCGGAGGTACGATCATCAGGCTGGGCAAGGTTGACTCAGTCTTTCATCCCTTTTATATCCTCTGTAAGATTTACTAGAAACCCTATAGCAGGATTCCTTCATCGGGAAGCATCTCAAGCACGCAGAAAGTACATGATTAAGTGGTAGCACTCGATTACTACAAATAAAATAATGCTGTAGCACCGATGAAGATATTCAGCAACTATTTCACTCTGTACGATTTAGTTTGGTACACTCCGATAAATTCTTTTATAAAGCCCGGTATAGTTAGACCTCTACTCACTGCTTAGAACCGATTCCGAATGGTTACGAACATGCCTGCCAAAATTGCAATTCGACCCCCGAAATATCCAAAGTTCATACGGAGAAAGAAAAGTGCACATAGTTATAGAAGATGTATAGTATCTGTCAAAAATTGTAATAAAATCACTAATCCTAGATTGTCCTCAACCTTCAAGTAAACTTTTGAATCTTATTTTGCTACTCACCAAATATATTTCAAATCATATCAATCAGAGCACATAAAAAGGGACATGAATTTACAGAAGTGTACCAAACTAAATCGTACCTTGTGAATTTGTTGCTGAATATCTTCATCGGTTATTTTATTTGTAGTAATCAAATTTTCGTACTTAATCATGTATTCATTTATTAAATACAAAATGAAATTATCGATTTAATTTCTAAAACAGTTTAAAATAGCATTTGAAACGGTATCCAAGAACAATATAGTTAAACTGCTCTGTTGGTCATTAAACAAATATGATGAAAATAACTTACTGATTTTTGAGCGTCAAATTACCTTTATCAAGTCCAAAAGGCCCCGCAAGACAGAATCCTGTTTAATCAACAAGTGATAAATACTCGTGTCCAAAATCTGAATTATTCTGCGGATTTGGGAAATTGCCTGATGAGTTAAGAACGTTTATTAGGTCATAACGCTTCATTTACACTAAAGTAACATTATGAATAATTAGGAAAATAAAACATTGAGGAAGGAATTACGCCATATCCTTTTATTTTTCTTTTACAAATTGTACGACATTAAAATTCTAAAGGCATTATCAGTAATTTAGAAACTACTGTTTTGTAGTAGTAAATTAATTCTTTTAAAGCCAACTTCTTGTAACCTTCATCTGCGTTTATAGACACCAAAAATAATAAAATAATACTAAATTTTTTATCCTCTTGTGACCAGTTTTATTACAAAGTTTTGTATTTAGGCTTTTGATGGTTTCAAATGATCTTTCAACATTTGCTTTGGGAACTAGTAATATACACAAATTTTAATAAGTTTAAAAGGTCTCGTAATGTATATTTTGAATATATTTTCACTGGATCCAGAGCCCTTGGACCTCCTATAAATACATCCTTCTCCCTACTATTTAAATAATACAAAAAATTAGTACTAGAGAAACTTTAAAGAAGGGGGGGGGAGGCAGTTTTATGCTTTTGCTTCATCTCGAAAATATTCAAATTAAGGGGATGAGGGCTATTTCATTATATATACTATGGTCTCAAAACATACTGTATATTTAGTCGTATTTTAATATCCTAAATATTTAATTTTAAAATAGTGCTTTATTTTTCAACCGTTACAATACTTTAAAATGTATTTTATTGCTGCAAAATAAATACAAATAATCGGACCTACTTTTAGAATAGTGCTGCCATCTATAAATTAAAAAGTCAACCACACGCATTAAGTCAACATTAAACTTCGTTTAAATAAAAAAATGATTCTTAGAATTTATCTTAAGGTTTAATTAATTTACAGATATACATCATATTTAACTTGTTTTAATTACACTGGTAAATTTAGATTTACAATACTTATGTGAAATGCTAAAGTTGCGTATACTCTTTTTACACCTATTTGTAGAAAATGTGTGCTAATATTATGTCGATGAACTATATAATGAGCATATAATTCTTTAAAAGCATATTATAAACCATGTTGTTTATATGCATGTATATATATATATATATATATATATATATAATATATATATGTATATATATATATATATATATATATATATATATATATATATATATATATATATATATATATATATATATATATATATATCATCATCATCATCATCAAAAGTATAACACTTAAAATGTCTCTCTAAAATTCTCCTTTTCTCCTTCTGTCTTTCATATCTATTTTCCCAGCAATATAATATCTTATTTAAAGGAAGATCGCTGACTAAAAATTCTTTTTACTCGTCTCCTAAAACTGATGCTAGAATAAATGTTAATTTTCTGTCCGCTGTCAACATTTTCCAGCTGTTCCAATAAAATAGTTATAATGTATAAGTTACTGTATAACGCTGACTAAACTCTTGATCTCAAGGAAATATCTCCTTGTGAATTGTTCGCTGTTGGGCGAAATTTGTATTAGAAATGTATTTTTGCCATTATTCAATACTGATCTCTCGTCTTGAAAAAACGTATACTTTTCTTAGTCTCAAATACAGTTTCACCACAGATTTCGTTGTTTTTTAATGGAGCGACTGGAAATTAAAAATAATAGGGGCTATTTTCACTATTTAACTGGATATTAATTTCGCCACACACACACACAAATATATAGTGTCCGTATGTGCGTCTCTATATCCCTTTAGATTAGCGTCTGATAATATTTCAATCGAGGTTCAATTTTTCGATGGTATAACTATTATTACTTTCTTATTTCAACATGACAGCAATATGCTGTCTCATTTCGGACATAAAATTGGAGCATAGCGCATGAAATAACCAGTTCGGATGGCTTTGGATTAGCCATGATAGGACAAAGATACGCATTGTTTTAGCTATTTATGTAGTTAGCTTAAAATTTATTTATATATATATATATATATATATATATATATATATATATATATATATATATATATATATATATATATATATATATATACAGGGTGTCCCCGAAGTCCGTGTACAAACTTGAAGGGGAGGTAGAGAAGATTGGGAGGAGCCAAAATGGCATAGGAAAGCAATAGGTGGCGCTATATGCAACCTCTCAAGATCGGCACTTATGGTTTCCTCAGTTCAGACACAGACAGCGTGAGATGAACGTGAATAATTTTACAAACGCCGAGTAAGCAGATATCCATTTCATCTACGGTGTAGCCAACGGAAATAGACGTGCTGCTGTTCAGTTGTATCGGGAAAGGTATCCAACGAGGCGGCAACCGAATCATCAAATGTTCGCCCGGGTGCATCAGAACCTCGCATAACATGGATCCTTCAGAGCCACGATTGAACGTTCTGGACGGCCAAGAACATCCCGAATACCCGTATTCGGTGTGTTCATGAGCATTTGGACTGGAGATTTCTAAATAGGTGGATGGAGCGTGGTAGCTCCTTCGCTTAGCCTCCCAGATCCCCTGATGTATATGTTCTGGATTTTTTTTCTCTGGTGTGCCATGAAGAGCCTTGTGTATGACACGTCCTTCAATTATACAATAGACCTGGTGGCATGGATATCTATTTCTGCTTCTACGATCTGTGAAACGCCCGGCATTTTCGAAAATGTCCTCCAACCATGTCGCGTCGGTGTCGTGTGTGCATTCATGCGAATGGCAGCAATTTTGAACACCTCCTGCAAAACTTTTTATTTATTATTATTGTTGTTTTTTGTATAATAAAGCGTTTTACACTACATTCTCTGTGTGTGTGTCCTTATTGTCTTTGTGTCTCTTTATCTCGTTTACGTTTCCGCCTATACTTTCCTATGTAATTATGACTCCTTACGAAGTTCTCTACCTCCCCTCCAAGGATTGTACACGGATTTCGGGGACACCCTGTATACATATAGTCTGTAGGGTAGTCATGTAGGCAGTTCTTCAAAATTTGCTCTATAAATTTAAAATTCAAAAAATATTTTTTTTGATACATTCTGTCATTTTAAAAAATCCTTAACATTATTTATAAATTTCAAAATTAGAAACCTTTACTGTTTAACTTTTATCAATATCTGCTTAAGAAAACCCAAGTTGAAGGATACAATGCTATTCGAGCGTAATATTTCATACAACCAGAGATTTCGAACATTGTAAATTTTTGAATTTGCTGTTAAGAATGTTATGGGTCAACATGACTGCATTTCTATCAAAATGTAACTTTTATACTTTATTAAAAATCACAGTTTTATGCTTTGGTAGAAATCTACGTTTCTGCCAAAGTGAAAAAGTGCATATTTTTCCAAAAATGATTCATTTCATTATTGAATTTTTCCTTTGGCTATACAATATTAAAAATTGAATATTTTGTAATAAAAATTGTATAACATTCACTGTTTTGTATGATACCAGATACACTTTTATTGGTTGCTACTATTTTAAAGCAATTTTAAAATAATATCGTTATGAAAATATATTACTTTTAAGCATTCTACACATTTGAGTGTATTTTACATATTTATCTGACACAGTATGCTGAATAGACTTTTTAAAAAACTCTATCACAAGTCAACTTGTACACGCTGAAAAGTAACGGATTTAGTTTATGATTCTTGTTTCCGATGAAGAATGCGTGGAATAGCGAAAAAATTTGAAGCAGTTAAAGGCTGTAACACACGTCCATCGGAACCAAAATAATTTCAAGCAGGAAATTCTTTAAGGAATCCTAAACCGAAACACATACAGGTTGGTTTGATTAAGTTTTAACTTGTAATGACAAACCCATTTCATGTTGCGATTTTATTGACTTCATGATTAATAAAAAGCTTAATTTATGCTGAAAATTGCTTAAGAAAAATACGTATATTAAGTTAGCATAAATATTGCATATTAAATTAACATATAAAGTTTTCTTCACCTTTCTTTTCTCAGAATGTATGTTTTACATATAAATGCTAATTTATGCTAATTTTATATTTCATTGCTTTTTACATCAAAGATTCCGAAGTAATGTGCTAACATTTATGAGTAGCAATATTTTGTAAAATGAAAATTTACACATTACTGTTATTATTATGTTTTTTACTGAGATCATATGTATATACAGACACACAATTCCGCATCTACAATTTTTTGTGGTATAATTAACTAATGAACGATGAATTGAATAAATAAATGATAACGAACAAAAATAAACAGTATAAGGAACTTAAATATATATTGGTATTAGGTTCCAGAGAATTAAAGTGAGATATACAGATGTCGCTGAAAAAAATTCTTTGAAACAAGGAAAAATGATAACTGAATACGAGCAATTTTGATATATTCCATAAATTAAGGAGAAAAAAATCTTACCTCAAAAGGAACGCAGTCGAAAAATATCGCAAGAAACCAGTTTAAAGTGACTGTACAGAGTTCGATATCCAGTTGCTCAAAATGCTGCCATAGAACAGGCATTTTTTCTCGTAATAAATCTTTCAAGACTTCTTGGTCAGCTTGAGCACCTATTAAATTTTGATCAAAATAATTTGCAGTAAAGTAGCGCTCAGTCACAGCAACTAAACACCTGAATAGAGAAAACACAAGCATTAGAAGACTAATAGAATATTGAACTTAATATAATTATAGCTATTTGTTTTTAAAAACAAATAGCTTAAATTTGTTTTTGAAACATAAATAAGTCTATTTAGTATATATCAATTATGCACCAGTGCATTCCATAATGCTGTATTTTTTACAGATTACTATACAAGAAAGTTCCTTAACCCATTTGTATCATAAAAAAATGGAAAATGTTTGTTACAAACAAAAATTATCTTTATTGCTTCAAAATGAATCTGTTTTAAAACTTAATAGTAAAGTAATAATTTTTCTTATTAGAAATTCTGAAAACTGCCTAAAAAATTCGGGCATGTATGCGCTTTTGTAATAATAACCAGGTAGATTATGATGCAAATGGATTAAAGAGTTTTGCAATAACGAGTAAAAATTTCTATTAAATATTAATCTAACACTTATATAAACTCTGGACTTCGTTACACTCTTAGAAAAGACGAAATTCGAGATAAACGTAGTCTAAATATCCAGAGTCCATTGTATATGTTAGCCAATTTAGGTTGGCAGAAACATTATCGATATGCAAATTACTACTTTCGATTAACCAATGGAAACTGTTGCTTCGTTAAGTTTTCTCTATATATACTTGTGTATTTCGTACCGAAATGTGTGGAACGGTCGACTTGTTTTTGCTTGTATATTTTTTTGTTTATTATTTTAATTTAAAAATAAGTTTGTTAAAACAACTATGCTGTCTCGTGATAATTACCCACCCGTCAACAAGGTTATGGGCCCAGGTCACGTTTAAGTATTAAGTTATTACTGTTGCTGTTTTTGTCGAGATATTTAAAGATGGAAGCACCTTTTGCATCGACGTCTACGAGTTTAACATTTCCAAAACTGAACGGTCTTAACTACGCTAGCTGGAAGCATGATATGTGTGTTGCTTTCATTGACGGAAACTGCTGGCATTTCGTTGATGGTGAAGAAGAAATCATTCCGTCAGATGCTGCAGAGTCTCAGAAGCGTGAGTTTGCATTAAGAAAAGACAGAGCATATACAACAATTTATCAAGGAGTGGAAAAACAGTTTTTTCCTTTAATTTAGTGTACAACGGAAGAAAAGAAAGCTTGGTCTATATTAAAAGAAAATTTTGAACGTACGTCTAGAGCTCGAATTGCTGTTCTTATCGACTTGCTGTACTTGTCGAATTTTGTGAGTTGAAATATCTACCAGAGGAAGAAGTGATAGGTATATTTTGTCAGAGGGTGCGTGAAAAAATATATCTTGATTAAAGAAGCTGGTTTTGAAATTCCAGAAATCTTGATTTGCTTTCAGTTAATTCGAAGATTACCACAGGAGTAAGATAACTTAGTACAAATCTTGTATCGGTTGAGTGATAAAGAATTTACTTTGAACAACTTAATAAAACAACTTATTAGTGAAGCGGGTCGTATTCAACTGAAAGCGAAGGATCAGGGACTAGTAACAGTCAGTAATGCTTATATTGCAAAACAAGCGATGAAATAAAAAAAAACTTAAGAAACCTCACAGAAAGAATGTATCAACGCATGATGAAAGCAAAGGAAGCGTCCTGGGTCAAGAAAGTTCGAAACGGCATGGAAGTATGGGACCGAGCAATTTGTTGAAATGTTGCTACAGATATGGGACTTTCGTGAGAAATCCACAGTATTCAAGTCAAAGCATTAAGAAGCAAGATATTGAAAATCGACGGAAATCTGGACTGTTTAACACAGAACTGGCTTATGATTCTTCGTCAAGTTATTCGAAGTTTCAGAGATTCCAAAGAAACTACACCTCAATTGGAAGAGTGGTTAGTGGACAGTGCTGCAACTGGTCGTTTTTGTAATCACAAATAGTGGTTCGAGAACTTTCGACCTCTATGCACAAGAGTACTTACTGGTGATAAGAACTGTGAAACGGAAATTTACGGGGTAGGTGATGTTATTTTTTATGTTAAAAATAATAACGAATATGTAAAATTAACTTTAAAAAAATGCATTTTATGCCCCTAATATGCGTAGAAATCTTATTGGAGGAGCTAATATTGACTTAGCTGGTTATAAAATTGTATGGTATAATAACAAAATGATTATTTATACCGATAAGAATGAATACTTTTTAACAGTTCATAGAGTAGGAAAATTGTATATAATGTATGGTGTACCTAATTATCGTAAACACGAAATATTTCAACAATGTTTTTGTTACCGATATAAATTACTGACATAGAAGATTTGGACATGCATAAATAAGCGTTTAATTGCAGAAATGAGTAATAAAAATAGTGTAAAAGGATTACAAAATCTTAAGGAAGAGCTGGATAAGTGTACAGTTTGTCAAATTACAAAATCAACTAGAGTTTCGTTAAAGCATAACTATGATAGGCTAACTAAAATGTGTTAGATAAGGTGTATTTAAATCTGTAGGGACCATCTCCCGATCCGTCGTTAGGATGCAGTAAATATTTTTTATCTATCATAGACGATTTTTCTCGTAAAATTGAAATATACACGGTTAAACATAAATCCGACGTATTAGACTGTTTTAAAATATATTTAGCTAAAGCTGAGCGAGAACTGAAAAGTAAACTGAATAATACAGCTAAAGTTGGAATTTTAGTAGGCTACGCGATGAATACTAAAGGATATAGGATTTGGATCCCAAGGGATAAGTGCGTTGTTGAAACTATTAATGTTACCATTGATAAGAGTAAAAATGGGGTAAAAAGGTTGTTCGGTAAAAATAAGTGTTGTGAATATGCTATATTCAGAAATGATGGGGAATTAATTTATCCTCAAGAAATAGTATATCCCGAAACAAAAATTAAAGAGGGAACATTAGATATTTCAAAATGGACAAGAAAAGTTCCTAGAACTTAGAGTAATCGGATTGATGTATACTATTACCCGCCTAATACAAATATTAGACTTGGGTCTAAAATTGAAGTTGAATAGTACTATAATGAGCAAAGAATACAATATGACCCTCATGTTTTTTCTTTTAAAGCATCTGTACACCTTCGGAGGTGATTTCTTGAAATATTTGAAATTTTTCTTTTTAATGTTAATTTTATGATGAATTATAACTTAAAACTATGAAAAATGCAGGCTATATTGTTTTTGAACAAAATTTCTATATTTTATAGAGAAGAATAGGGTGGAATTTGCCCTAAAATTAGGCATTATGCAAAACATGATAACTCCAAATTAAATCGTATAATCACTGTTTTGTAAATTGGATAATGTTTCTAATTATATATTTCAGGGAATAGACTACAATTATGGTGATCACAAGTATATTTGAAGTTATAACTTGTCTACATTAACATTGAAAATTTCTCAATTTTCATGCAAGTCGAGAATTAAACGGCTGTAAATCCCAAAGTAATTAATCTGGAACCACAGTTGTAGTCTATTCCCTGAATATATAATTATATAACACACACTTAAAATATCTAAGCATTCGGGCTAAATATTTGAGTTATGTTTTGCGGTAAGTAAAATCCCGAAAAAATGAATTTTGAGAAAAATGAAAAAACAACTTAAAATATTGGAAAAACTGTATGTAAACACTTATTCCTTAATATACACCTATTATTTAAAGCCCGCCTTTTTTTCTTTGTAAGGTATTGGTTATTTTCTTTCTGAATGCTTTTAATATATTCTTGGGCTTTATTTTGCAAAGAGTAGACTGCTGTTTTTAAGTAGGTAATATAAGTTACACCCTATAAAAATCACTAATTCTAAAATTAATAATTATATCATTATTTTATGACTTAATGTTTCAAAGTATATTCTTTATGTAATGGACTTTTATTATTGTGATCATAAACATATCCGCGAATCTATTGGAATTTGAGTACAACACCTTACGAAAGTTCTCGGAAATTTCATGCGTTCTATGAATTCAAGGGCTGTAAATTAAAATTAGTCTGTATTAATCTCGATAGTAGTCTGTTTCATTTCTACACATTTATGTAATATACATTTAAAATTTCAAATTCTATGAATTTTAATTGAGCTGTTATGTTATGATGAGGGATCAAAATGGACAAAAAAATGCTATTTTGAGAAAAGTCAATGTTTTATGCAAGAATTTCAAAATATGTATCTTAATATCCCCTCCCCCCCAAAAAAAACCAGATTTATAAACCTTAACCCCTCTAGTTTGAAATTCAATATTTTTTTTTTCTAAGTGCTCTTTAGTACTTCAGTAAATTTCGGGGTGAAGTGGAGAGTAGCATCATATATTTTACTATGATCTAAATCTACTTCAAAGTTATGTGCACAGGATCAGAAATTAACTCTATATTTAAAAATGATAAAGCTGGGTTTAAAACCATTAATAAAATTGGTTGGAGTCTTCATAGTCTGAGTTAGCTAGCTAGCTAACTGTAAATGGAATATATTCAACACTATTGTTAGATTGACCGACTTTGATAAATTTTTTGTCTTAAAACTTTATTTGAGGTGTTCTGCATACAGAATTAGGTATTTTAAAATATTAAAATAAAACTTTTCATTTGAAATACGTATAAAAGAGAAATGTAACTGCAAAATCTCGGAAACACAAGAAAATTGGTGTTTTTGTACATTCATTGCGAGATTCAGATGCTAAATTCAAGAAAATGCTGTTACCAGATTCTTTAAAAAACAATACCTTTAAGCATACATTATTTAGTCCAAGTTTAATAACATTTTAATTATATCAAACGATTTTGTTGAAATTGACAAGAGAATAAAACTTTTCAGGCGACTTCCGGTTTACAAAAGAGCACTTCCGGTATTAAAATTGACTTTGGACTTTCATTAAAAATGCTGTAACTCTGGTTCTAAATGAGATGGAGGCAAAATTCAAGCAGTTATGTATAGATAACATTAGATTTTAATAATATCATAAAATTTAAAAATTGATATTTTGGTTAAAATTCACGTTAAAAGTGTACAGATGCCTTAAACCCGAATCAATATCAGAAAGTAAAGAGACTGTTGAGAATCAAATGAAAATTAAAATGTAAATTTAGAGGATATATATATATATATATATATCGAGATAAGGTGTATAATGCTGAAGTACCAAAAAGGTATGAAGACTTAAATAATTTTCCGAATCGGAATGAATGGTAAAAAGCTATGTCAGAAGAGATTGACATGATGAATAAAAGAAAAGTTTGGACTTTAGTAACTGCCCCACCTAATGCAAATATTTAGGTAATCGCTGGGTTTATACAATAAAAAAAGGATGACCAAAGTAACATTAAAAAAATATGAAGCCTGGTTAGTAGCTCAGGGATATAAACAGAAATTCGGTGCTGATTACACCGATACATTTTCCCTTGTTGTAAATTTTGCTATCGTAAGACTATTTTTTTATAATGTTAGCAAGTGTAATGTGTTGGAAACATTCTCATTTAGATATAAAATCAGCTTATTTATACGGAACGTTAGCAGAACCTGTATACATGCTATAACCAAAAGGTTTTGAGATCAAAGGTGAGGGAAATAAAATTTGTAAGTTAAATAAAGCAATTTATGGATTGCATCAAAGCAGTAGGGTTTGGAATGCCGAATTAGATTATATTTTAAAAAAACTTTGATTTAAAAATTTACTTTGGTGCAACTGTGTTTATAAGTTACGAAAAGATGTAGTTTTGTTAGTATACGTAGACGACTTAATTTTATTTGGTAAAACACAAAATGTATTACAAGATGCAATCAGTTTGCTTAAAAGTAATTTGGATGTGTATGATTTGGGAAAGATCCACAATTTATTGGGAGTTAATTTTGAATGTATAAATGGAAATGTATTTCTTCATCAAAGTACGTACATAGAAGGATTAATTAAAAAATTTGAAGGATTGCCGAGAAAGAGTGTAAACTTGTCTTTTAAACCAGGAATAAAATTTTTGCCGAAAGTTAAAGAAACTGAAATTGTTGAAAGTGAAGTGATGAAATGTTATCCTTATCGTACCTTGATAGGATGTTTATCGTTTATTGCAGTAGGCCTGATATTTCATTTGCTGTAAATACGATGTCTCAATTTTGCAATTCTTATACTTATCAACATTGGATGATTGTAGTCGATATTGTGAATTACGTGTTTAACACTAAAGACTTGAAAATAAATTTATCAAAACAAATAATTCTCAATAAATAGCATATTGTGATGCCAACTGGGGTTGTCATTTAACTAACATTCTTAAAGTGGATATATAATGTATTTTGCAGGTATTCCTTTCAGTTGAAAAAAAAAAAGTAAACAAATGTATAGCACTAAGTTCGATGGAGTCTGAATTGATTTCCTTAACTGAAAGTGTGAAAGAATTGATATGGTATTATAATGTAATTGGAGAATGTAAACTCTTATCAAATGTAAATGTACCAGTACTATATTGTGATAACCATGCAGCAATATATTTCTCTAAAAATCCTATTAAAAATACGAAAACTAAACATATCCACATAAAATACAAATTCATTAGATAACAAAAGAAAATTTATTTATTTTGAAATATATTGATAGTGGAAATAATTTAGCGAACTTCCTTACAAAACCGTTGATTTTGAATAAACTAAGCTTTGTCACGGAAAAGTTATTTCGATAATGTTCTGCCAATGGGGCCGAGTGTTAGTCAATTTAGGTTGGCAGAAACATTATCGATATACAAATTACTACTTTCGATTAACCAATGGAAACTGCTGCTTCGTTAAGTTTTCTCCATATATACTCGTGTATTTCGTACCGAAATGTGTGGAACGGTCGACTTGTTTTGCTTGTATATTTGTTTATTTTAATTTAAAAATAAATTTGTTAAAAAGACCATGCTGTCTCATGATAATTACCCACCCGTCAAAAGTATATATATAAGTAGAATTACAGATTTAATTTCTATGCATATTTAGTGATACTGCAACTAAAACAAATTTGCATTTATGATTTTACTTCAAGCTTTTAATAAATAATTTAGTAGTTGTATAACCATCCCGTAGCGAAATGCTTTCCAGATGGTTTATTTTGTTTTATTAACATGTCTGCAAGATATTCTTAATTATAAGATTATTTTCATTTCAAGAGAAGTGATTTATTACCCAATGATTAAGTACTATTTTATGAAAAATCTTTTAAAAATGTGAACAAGTTTAAATATAAAGTACTCAGCAAAGGAAAATTAGAATTGTATTTCAGAAAAATAGTTATATGGAATAAATGAAGGTAATTAGTAAACGAACAATTAGAATTGACAGAAGTTGTAAAAATGTTCAGCAAAATAAAGTGGTATAAAAGCATCTGGCACACACAGGCGAGTTAATAAAAAAATATACCATAGCAAAGCTTTGTTATTAATCTAACAAATATCACGGTATAAAATATTTAAGCTTACCAGAATGAGTCTTCTGGTTCTAAAAATAATAGACACATTCCAACCAGAAAGTTCATTCCTTGGCAGTATCCTAAAGCTGGATTATGTACACAGAATGCTTGTAGCACTTCCTGCATTTTTCGAACCTAGATAAATAAAAAGATAAAACATTTTTTCCCAAATTATTAATGTAGTTATTTATGATTGACTTAAATATACTTAAAATAGATTAAGTTATAATTTTAATAAAAAGCATTAAAAATAGCGTATAGATTTTGTATACAAATATTAGGACTTTCATATTTATAAAGCAGTTTAATCAGCAACATAAAATAAATCATTCATTCAGAAAAAGGATAAGAACGTTGATTCTCATTTGAATCTGCCATAATGTTTATTTAGTAGAAACTGTAAACACTGGCGAAAAAAGGAAAATGACTACCATTTCGCTAAAGAAACTTGTACAAAAATATTTAAAAAAAAAAATAAGAGATTATATTTACTTACTGTGGTTTGGAGGGTTGCGATCAAGTTTTGGCACACGACGATTACTTACACTGCCTACAACCCACTCTAAATTGCAAAAAATTAGCCTTAATGCGAACACATGAACTCGCGTATCGAAATACCGTCGTTCGGCTTTTCACTACTTGGAAAATGGTGAAGTTACCAGATAGTTTACATCAACACATTATTGATTTTTATTAGCAAATAAATCTTTAGTTCGGTTCGGTTTGGATGTTCTGCTGTTTTGCTCCCGAAGGCTAACGAGACCTGGACCTACTACTTAAAGAAAGTTCCGAACATACATGCTAGCTACGAGATCAAATGAATCTTTCTGTGAGGAACTTACCAGAGTATAATGCGCATTAGTTACTTCGTAACTGGATATTCAATATGTTTCATTTCAGTGCTTCCAGTTAGACAAACCATGAATAAACTAGTTTATAAATACTCTTTTATTTATAGGTATATGTGTACACTAGGGTGGTCCTTATTTTAAACTTTTTGGAATACGTATTATTAAATAAAACTTTCAAAAATCTTACCAATTACTTACCAGCTCTAACGGAAAAGGAGGGGGAAAAATTAATATAAAATTAATTTTTTGCTTGTATGCCAAGGGCCAGCCTAATGTACATATATGCACATATACGAACAAAGGTAGCAGTTATATATAATTCCGCGTTTGCTGGATATGTGGATGTTTAGAAGAGAGAATCTGCGCACCGTTGAAGCATCGGTCATTAAACGTATAGTTCTCTTAGATTCTCTTATAGAACGAAGAACAAACATCACATTATGTTTCTAAGGAAATATTAGCAGCAGAGACTTAAGAAATAATCCAAATTGTATTCTACGAGAATGGCCTACCGTATGAACGTGTATTTTAATGGAATGCGTGATTTCACCTATGGACGAAGATGTTCGAGAGAACTCATAACGAGGACGTCCATCAATGAATCATCCACAGAAAACTGCCCTGTACTGTACTGTTGAGTGGCAGATATACTGCATATCAACTAAGATTATTCAGTAAATCATGATAGAAGATTTTGGAAAAAAAAAACTTTGCACAAAGAGGTTTGTTTACTATTTGACTGAAGAGTTGATTATGTGGATTCAGAACGTTCATTGTTGGATAACACTATCACATGTAACTCAACCTGGTGTTTGCAATCAATTCATCAACAAAAAGGAAAACTTACAGCGGAAAGGAACAAATTTACAAGGACGATGTTCCCAGACGAAGTTCGCTCTTATACCCATATGGAAATTGATATCAATGAGAAGAAAGTTTTGGATGATCGACGTTCGCAAAGGTGCATTTTATCTTATAAACAAATATTGAAAAATCTTATAAAAGAGGAATCTGCCATAATCTTTTAATCTGATACTTTAATTTCAATCTGCGTCTTTGACAGTAATACAATACTAACATAAGTCTTGGAACTTATTTGTTAAACTTAGTTAACTAATATTGAGAAAAACATGAGCAATATTGAAGATATTCATCGAAATTAAAAAAGGAAATGTGAGGAAGAAAAGAAAAAGCGAATTGAAAAAGTGAAGATTGTTTAATACAAGCTAATTATTAGAATTTTACATACTCCATCAGCATTGGAATCAGCAAATCGGATGTTATCTGGCATTGTCCGTAACAAATCCAAAGCTATTTGTCTTTTATGCTGAGAAACTCTCTAAAGAAAAAAATAAACACCACTTAAATTTAACGTATTTTATTCAAGTTTTCAAAATATAAAAAGTTATTAAATAAAAGTTATTTAGGATTATATTAACAAATAGATATGTTTCTTCAATTCTAGGACGATTTAAAATATAGTAAATTGCTAGAAAACAAAGATTTTCGTGTTAATAAAAACCTAAGAACAATTACGAAAGATAACATCTTTTTAAGTTATCAATTTATTACATGCAAGAATATATCAGAATAAAGTAAATTCAATATAATAATTTACCATAATCATATTAGATAAAATATTTTTGCTAATTACAACTGTCCGATAAAGATGCTTTTACTTGATGACCACTAAAGGTTTTTCACATAGTTGGTTGGCTAGGTCAAAATTCATTTTTAAAAATTAAAAAAAAAACTTAATGTATTTTTAAACAAAAACTAATTTATAAAGATAAAAGACAACGCAAGTTGGAACCAAAAATACTTACCACTGATTTTTCGCTAAGTCGATTGTAAGAAGCTTGGCAATACAAGGCATCAATTTTTCAGTTCATTCTAGCCGTCACCGTCCTAGCCAAGCTTCCTTCAACAACCTCTAAGTCCAGTGCATTCCCTTCCTAATTTATTTTCTATTTATGACTCATTTCCTTGGAACGTCAGGTGTGTGTGTGTGGGGGGGGGGCGTTACATTTCTGCTAAATGGCCAAGACGGCAAAAAAATCCCCCCCCCCTTTTACTATCCTAGCAGTATGACCAGGTAATAATGTAAGCAAACTATTTTTTTTTTAATAATTATCAATTTTAATTAAAGGCCGGATTTTGTCGACTCTTTCCTCTGGTCAGTCTCTCTGAGCATTAGCTGCCTCGTTTTTTGAAATAGCTTTAAATTCTTCGCGTTTGAGCCTTTAGGATTCCCCTTTCCCAATACAGGCAAGGAGACCCTCGATCACCAGCTGTTGATGACATAAAGAGGTTAGGATTGTTATGATGAGGAACTTGGCAATGCAATTTGCCTAATTCGAAAACCTGGCCCTATCTCTCGGGATTTCGACTTATCAATTGCAGACCTCAAATAGTCGCTCCCTGGGTACTTCAACCAAATCACAAATCTCCAAATATTACATTTCCATTAAAGTGATTTCGTAGTATGCGTATTTTTAATTCTCTGCAGGAATTGAACTATTCTAGTATTATAAACATCAAACAATGATAAAATTTGAAGAGAGAAAATTCATTACTGTTAAAAATATTCATTAATTAAGATATGTGATGGGGAAGATTCAATAACATCTCCAGAGTTTCTTGAGGTTACTAAAAAGTGTTAAATTAAATCCTGATATATTTGAAAACGCTGAAGATATTCAGTTGAAAGTTTTATATAACATGTTCTATATTAAATTATCGAATTATGCAAACATAAATATTATAACATGCGCGCTTGCACAATTACAGCTTAGTAAAAATGCTCATATATCATAAACTATTATAACGATTTAATGTTTTTATATTCAGATTGCAGCTTGTTGTCTCTATTGTGTTTTGTTCAAATTTCTTGAAAATCGCACTGACTTGGGTTTAAAATCTTGCACATTATAAAAGAAATACTTGCCAAAATATTTTGGCGTATTTTAAGGAAATCCCTATACTTCTATGTATAGACAAGCAATTCTCATAGGGATTCACATAAAAAAATTTGAAGTAAATCCATAATCACTTGTTACAACTACAATATATTGTATAAGCATTTTTTACAAGTTGATTGTAAACTTTTTCTTTGTTTCAGGTTTCCTACTTGCCTTTGAGACAAAACCTTCATTGAAATATACAAATGGTGGATCCAAAGTATGGATTTTTAATTTAAAAATGTTTATTTTTGCTTTATGTTCTCGAACATTCTAGATCTTTCTTTAATATGTAAATTAGTTATTTCTCGAATATTCTGTTTGGGTATAAAAGCTGATACCCACTAGTTGTAGGCAATTTCTCGATCTTGTTTTAAAGTTGCGAGTTGCTACTTAGCTTCAATAAATTCGTCTGTTAAGTTAAACGGTGTGTTCATTCGAATCTTCGTGACAATATGACGTCTTTTTATACTCTTGGAGTTTCAAGATAATTAGTTTAGAAGTTTGCTAGATATTTGGTAAAATCGAAAGTGTCAGGTTATTTCTGGCAGTATAGTGTAAAACTAATCTTTATCAATGAATATTTATTTTTTACGAAAATATTACCTCATCATCCGGTGCTAAGCTGCACAAGTAGTTATAGTAATGTTGACCTTTATTCTCCATGATATCACTAATTCGAGACCTGTACAAAGTTGCCCATATCCGACTTCTTAAATGAGGTGGAATCCCTTTCCGGACTAGAATTTTCAGCTCCTTCTACGATTAAAAAAATGAAAATAAAATGCAACATTATGTAATGATTACACTAAATAGGGATTTTTATGTTATAATATTTATTTTTATACCGTATAATTTCATTATCAAAGAAACCTAAAATGAAGCTCTTTAAGTCATCTCAGCATTAATACAAGCATTGATCATAAAAAAAAGTCTTCAATAGTTTCTAAAGTAGCGATACTTTTCAGAAACAATTTTTAATAAAGATCTTCGTGGGAAGCTGCTCTGAAATACTCATGTCCATAAATTAAGGATAATTCAGAATCACACAGAAATTGAGATCTAAAATAAAAATTTCACCTGTAGAATTATCTCACACATCTTGAAGAAGAATATGCAAATTGCAGGAAACCACCAGATGGCGCGGATAGTACGTCACAATGACGAGAGTGTATGAAAGGGGTATATAAGGAATGGTAGCAAAGAAGTAAAATTGTTCACAAGCGCTTTAAAAGCCTTTCAGTGCAATAACCGCATAGTTATGGCACAAAGGAAGCATTTGGATGATTTTTTACGTGGTAGAATTATCGGACGACTGGAATGTGGACGTACCCAGCTGGAAGTATCCGAGGAACTTCGAATCGCCTAGAGTGTCATCTCCAGGCTTTGGCAACGATTCAAACATGATGGTAATGTGAGTAGATGTTACAGCACAGGTCGCCCCCGAGTTACTATGCCGAATGATGACCGGTACGACAGTTTCAAGGCAGATCGTGTACAGACGCTTAGGGAGCATTGGTCTATATGCTCGTAGGCCTGTCAGATGTGTTCCCCTTACCGCAACTCACTGTCGCCTGCGATTATGCTGGGCTAGAGAGCATGCATTGTGGACACCGCAACAGTAGTCTTGTGTGATGTTTTCCGACGAGTCCAGGTTCAGTTTACATTCTGATTCTCGCCGGACTTTCATATGGAGAGCGCCAGGTACCCGTTACCACCAAGAGAACACCATTGAACGACACCGTTACGGTGGTGCAGGATGGCTCGTTTGGGGAGGAATTATTCTTGGTTCCAGAACTGACCTGCATGTTCAGAGTGTAACGATGACAGGCCACATCTATCGGGATGTCATTCTGGAACAACATGTACGTTTGTTTCGGGGCGCCATGGGTTCTGAATTTCTGTATATGGATGACAACGCCCGACTTTACCGTGCAAACATTGTAGACGAATGCCTTCAATCGGAGAATATCACCCGTATGGATTGGCCAGCATACTCACCGGACTTGAATCCAATAGAGCATGTGTAGGACATGCTTGGCCGACGAATTGCAGCCCGTCAACCCCCTCCCAACTGTCTATCGGAACTTCGGAGGGCATTGCTGTAGGAGTGGTGTAATTTTCCCCAAGATTAGATTGATAATCTGATACTCAGCATGCGTAGGCGTTGTAACGCTTGTATTGCATCGTCCGGGAGACATACTCCGTATTAACCATCATACTAACCATGTTATACTGTTTTCTGTAAATAGGTTCTTTTTTGAAATTTGCTCCAGGGAGTAAAAATCGCAATTTTTATTAATTATGTCAAACATATAGCATCTTTTTTGCTCTTTACCTTTTGTTTAATAAATAGACTTTACAAATAAGTCAAATTTGTTTTGCTTTTGTCTCTTTCATTGCCTGAACTTCATTATCCTTAATTTATGGACATGAGTGTATAAACTACACATTATGTCTGTGATGTATGAGATGTGGTATGTTGAATTCTTATATCAAGATATCAAGTCCCATTAAATCAAGTATTAAATCTTGAGACATTCTGTGTTACAGAAAGGGCTTACCTTTCAGTTTTAAAAAAGTCCATATCCAGTAGGCTCTTTGGATAGCAAAATACATTATTAATTAGGATACTGTAAGATCAAAGCCATTAATGGAGGACAATCTTGTACTTATAATCAGCTGTTCATATTTTGCTATTCCATTTTTATTGCTTTTTAATGGGAGTTTATATTTTTTCGGATGCAATATACGTTTTTCGCACTGTTGGCCATACTAACAAAGTTACTAAAAATTTTAGCTGCAATTTTTTTTAGATATTCTTGACAAACAAACTATTCGTTCTCTTTATATGTAATTGTAAATTAATTTGAGTTTAATTGAAAAGTTTTTCACTGATGAATGATATTTATTAACCAGAATAAACATAGAAGATTAACTCTTACAGAAGTAGGCAGTGTCGGATGGTGTTTGAGATACTTTTTCCATTGTTGTTGATGTTGTTCATAATGTAGTCCTAAGGCTGAATAATGTTGATGTAGTTGTCTACAGATGTAATGTAAAATGAGACTGTCTTCTGCGTAACTGCGACGGAACCCCAAAGCATCAACGTGAAACACACCACGTGATAGGCTGAAATAAAAAGAGTTACTTTTGGTTGAGACAAAGGAAAAATGCAGTCAGATTTAAAACATCAATAGATAATATGTAACGTTTCTATACCTTTGGGGATGTTACTTCTAAATTTATTTTAAAAGTTTCTGCGAACTGATAGACATACATGGCTAAATAAGAAATACAGTTAAGGGAAACTGTATTTAGTTTAGCGAGACTGAAAGTAAGTTTAGAAAATACACAGTTCTATTTTTAGTTACTGTGTTTCCACTTGTTCTTAAAATTTAAGTTAAAAAATCAAAAATATGAAGAGAGTTAATGTTTTATAATTTTGTGGCGAATGAGTGACTTCATAATACGTTTAAAAGGAATGACTGATATTAAATTACCTACGTTTTATAATACTCTTCTATCATTAAAAATATCATTTTCATTATGCCTAATCTCTTAAGTGCGTGATATCTCTGTGTATTCTCTTTTTTTTGTATATCTTACAAATTCTTTGTGCTTTAATAAAGAAATTCAATGATTATTTTTCAGTTCTTCCTTTTAAGTGATTTATCAGATCCTCATTAAATAGAGTAAACTTGTAAAATACACAAATAAAATAAATTAAGAGAATCGCAATAAGCAGATAAAATTGAGTAAGGTTGAACAATTTTCTTAATAAAACGACTAACTTAAAAGTGTTAATATGTATAATTAGAAGAGGGTCAAGAGAATTTGTTTCACAGACAGAATTTTCATACAGACGAAACAATGTTTTTGAAATCATATATAGATGAATTTGTGTAGGTGTGTTATAGGTAAAATTGAGAAAATGTGTAACCAAAGATTAGGATTCACTATAGAACTGTTTTTTAGGCTTTGAATATGTTCAAAACAGGAAAAGCGGTTAAAATGTCAATGGTGTTTGGACAATCAAAGAATATAAGTAAGTATGCATAAATAATTCTAAATGAAAAAAAAGAGACAAAAATATTCCAAGTCACCTTATTTAACATAATATTGGTAATCAAATTTCCATCAGTTATGGACGAGGATTAGAGCCTTTAATCCTACCAAATCTACATACCAGGATACCTTTTTAAACATATAGGATAAAGTACACTGGTGTGCAAAATTTAAGCAACAGGCGGGTTCTTTGAACTCCACGAGAAATCATCTGAGAGACATGAAATTCAGAAATGAGGAAGAGTATTATATATATAAAAGATGACGAAAGCTTTGGCACTGAAAAAGGAATACAATGCATGGTATGGAATCAAACAAAAACAAGTTTTATTGAACGCATAGTATCGTGGCTCATGATTGTCTATTCAAGAGGAAGAGCAACAAGCAGACGTTTCTTAATATGGGATATGCCCTCTCCTAACTGCAATGGTTGCTTCGCACCGTCTCCGCATACTCAGAACCATATTGTAACACACAACTTTCTGTGGCGTTATACTAGCGTGGGACCTGCTCCCCTACTTTACTGGAACAGGTGTGTTCGGTCGTCTCTGAGGATGCATAACCCCATAATTCCTCCAAAGCTGAGAAGGACAACACAAATTTATTTACAATATTGAATGAAAAATTAAAGCATAAACAAAATAACATAGTCCTGAGTCTCGGAACCTGTCTTAACCATATTAGATAACCGAGCATTCCATGTCAGAATAAAGCCGACGTAGTGTTTCTCTCACATTAAACAGTCTCCAGGTCACAGGCTCTATGTCGACTGCTCGATTCCGCCTGCCGCAGATCTTATCTCCCTTCTTCGGGGGGTCAGCTTTTGGAAACTTGAGCCCTTCCGAAAGCGAAATCCTCCTTTCAGATGCCCTGCAAAAACAAACAAGCGACACATCCGAAAAACCTTATCCGCCTCCCCCCTTAGCCGGCCAGTTCCTATTTCCCCAAGGAACGTCGGGTGGAAGGGGGCTATTTTGCAGATATCATGAAAGGCACACATATGCGAAACACAGGGCGTGGGTGCAAATTCCTTACACAGCTGGTCCAACATTTCTTGCTGTAGGATTGCCCATTCCGGAATCAGCATCTGTTTGAGTAGTTGGGTGTTCTCAGGAGGATGTAAGCGTGCTGCAATGCGTCTCTTTAAAGCATCCCACACATGTTCAATGGAATTTAAATCAAGGGAGTACGCTGGCCAATCCATTCGACTGATATCTTCACTTTCTAGTAGTTCCTCAACAGCAAGAGTCCGATATTTGAGTTGTTGAGTGAATACCCAACAACTCAGACAGATGCTGATTGCAGAATGGGCAATCCTACCACAAGAAATGTTGGACCAGCTGGTTCTGAGTATGCGGAGATGGTGCGAAGCAACCATTGCAGTTAGGGGAGGTCATATCCCATATTAAGAAACGTCTGCTTGTTGTTCTTCCTCTCAGATAGACAATCGTTAATCACGATACTATGCTTTCAATAAAGCTTGGTTTTTATTTTATTCCATACTGTATGCATCACATTCCCTTTTCAGACCCAATGCTTTCGTCCTCCTTTACGTACATAATACTCTCCCTCATTTCTAAATTCCATGTCTCTCAGATGATTTCTTGTGGAGTTATGACAAAAAACCCACCTGTTGCTTAAGTTTTGCACACCAGTGTATATGTTTTTAAAACAATAGTCTTAAGGTTCTTTAATACCAATATAAACCTGTTGTTTAAACACTTTCAGTAGATTCAAATGTATAAGTTTAATAAACCACAATTTATTCTTATATTTTTAATATGAACACAGAAACTGAAGCAGTGGAAAAGATACCTTAAAAAATGGAGTTCTACTAACAAGAAACTTTTAATGGCTACACCATTCGATACGAGAGTTTACAAGTTTTGGAAAATTCCAATAATTGGCACTTACTTTTCGTAAATAGGCAGGGTTGGATTGATTTTTCTGGCTTCCTCTAATAAGGATAAAACACGTTCCTTATGCTAGAGAAAGAAAGTATATAAATAAGTTCAGTTGTCAGAAAAACAGAAATACTTCATTAGAGCATTATTTACATTTTAATCCTACAAAATCGATTAAATCTACTTATTTTGATATTATATTCAAATATTCATGGAAAATGCTTTCCTGTAGTTATGGGAGATATGGTTTTATCTAGAAAATCTAATTAAAGAAAAAATTATTTGGTAACAAAAGGTAACTTTAGTAAAGCCTAAAATCGATCCAGTGGAAGAAAAGAACAATTTACAGATAAATTCTTCTGAATTGTAAAGCGCTGCTCTTTGGTACTAGAGTTCACGGGTTCGAATCCCACTGCTGGCAAGGATGTTCGTAGCCATTCGGAATCGGCTTTAAGCAGTAGGTCCCGGTCTCATGAGCCCTCGTGAGGAAAACAGTAGACCGTAGCGCATCAAACCCTCATTCTAGATCAATTCGATTTACTCCAGAAGCATAGAAAGTTTAAAATACCCTGGTGCTATGTAGATTTAGTATACATAGAAGAGCGAAATCATTATGAAATTTAGACATTTGTATAAATTTGTTTCTCATACAAGCAACTAAACAATTTAAAAAGGAGCAAAATATTAAAAATGTTTTCCCCAATAATATTCCCATACTAGCTAAGCTCTGCCTAAAATAAATGTGTTTGAACAGTAATAAAAAATTTTATTCTCATAAATGTGTGTAGTGGAGATGCGCATATAAAAACAAGGGTAAAAAAAATCTTATTACAGCCAAACCCCAAACAAGATTTTTTAAAAAAGAACATGCACATCTTTTGTACACGTATGAATATGCAAGTGGAACAATTTCGGACGGGGAGTTGGTCCCACTTGAATATGGACCCTGTTTTGGAACTCACAAATTTCAAAAATTAATTAAAATTTAAATGAGAAGAGATTTTGAAACTTTTGTGTTCTTCCGTTTTTATTACTCTTTTCATTCTTATTCCTCCCAACAATGTGGAAAGAAAAACTCTACAACCTATTTGTTTCTAAAAATGAAGAAACAGAATATTAAAAAAATTGCTATAAAATTGAGTATACACATATATTAATTCTGTCAGCAAAAGGTTTGGTTTGGTTTCAAGCACTACGGTAATGTACCTAGTACATATATATATATATATATATATATATATATATATATATATATATATATATATATATATATATATATATATATATATATATATATATATTTCATCCTTGAATGAGATATACAAAAGTTTAGAGAATATCGTGTAAACCTGATATGTAGAACTTTAAATATTCAAAACTACAAAATCGTACTAGAAGGAATTAGAAAAGTAATTTTTCTTTTAATTTTAAATTGAAAACATTTAATTGCGTCAACACAATTCTATATATTTATTATAATATCCTGACAATTTATATCACCATAATGAGTTTTCCATTTATGTTTCAACCTACTACATTATAATTAACTCATGAAAGCTAGAATCACTTTGGGTGAACCAATTTGGATAAATATTGCAAGTTAAAGCTAAGTCCACTTATAAGTACCACTAACCTTACTAAATTCAGTACCTTACTGAGTTCCACTTATGTATTTCTATCTGTACAAAAGATATGCATGTTTTTTTTTTTTTAAATCTTGTTTCAGGTTTGGTTATTCTAAGATATTTTTTAGCCTTAATTTTAATTGCTCATCTCCACTACACACATTTATAAGAATAAAAAGTTTTTCTTACAGTAAAAAGGGCGTTAAATAACAAGTTAATAAAACCAACGAAATTTAAACGTTTTTGAAATTTACAGCGCGTACATCATTAGGGTCGAGATGGCAATTTAAACAACATAATTTGTCATAAAAAAAAAGAATTTCGTGGTAAAATATTTATTTGCTCTCATACGTAAACATAATAACGTAAGTGAAATTTTAATAATACAAATATAGCTATTAGTCATGATTTCAGTTGATGTATCTGCTTAAGAAATAATATTTTTCACAAGGCTTGAAAAATCAAAATCTTGTCCAAATGACAAAATTTTATTTGATAGCATATATCTGGAGATTTGGGAAATTGTTAATAGGATTGTCATTTATTTTTACGAAAGAGAAAAAATTGTTCCAAGAAAACAGAAAAAATCTACAAACTATCTTAGATATCCTAAAATAAGGACGTTAGGCGTTCATGGACTGATTTTATAAACAGTCTCTTGGAGTATCAGTAACATAGCTGCCAACAGAAAAATTTGCAGAAAACCGAGGTGTGGAATAAATTGCATTCTAACAGGTTTTAATATTTTCCTTATTACTTTAACAGGAACATTAATAGGAAGAGGTATCAATAAGTTATGCCCGTGGAAGTTTAATTTGCAGAACGAAATTATTTAGTGAAAGTGTGAAAAGTCAAAATAAAGGACATAATTGCCTGGGTGACTGGGAGAGTTAAAATTAAGAAAAATAGAACTTGGATTGGGAGAATTTTGAGACAATCATTTTTGATATAGTTTATATATATATATATATATATATATATATATATATATATATATATATATATATATATATATAATATATATAAAAATTATTATAGCTAATCTATCTCTTTAAGTTGTTCTCAAAATTGGGTGTTTTCTTTCAATGGAGTCACGACTGCTTTATTCATTATAAGCTAATCGCTTAGGCTTCTCCTTGCCCAGTAGCCCAGTAAATAAAAAAAATAGGGGCTATAATTCGATGTGACAGTCCGTTTAAATTGAACTAGTTCTTAAATTATGTATATGTGAGAAGAAAGTAAACTGTATCTGTAAACGAATGTTGAGATTTTGTATAATACCCCAAAGATGGTTTCTTAAGGAATGTACTGTTGAAACACAACCTGTAATCCGATTCATCAAAAGTACCGAAGTAAATTTATAGTAAAAAGCTCTCAAACCTCTGAAAATTCTCGAATTTTCAAATCAACGATTAAAGGCGAAAACTCCACGTGCCTCTGCTTTTCCCCTTTCCTACTGTAAACTGACCACTGGAGCTACAGTTCACGCCCTCAGGCAAGGGGTCTAACTAATTAGAACTTTATTGTGCTTTAGTGGCTAACTATCTAAAATCTGAATAATAAAAAAAGGAATGCATACTGTAGGGGACATATTTTTAAGAGAATCTCTCATATTTTTGAACTGTCAAGGAAATCGTAGAATGAAGAGTGAACCCATCCAACCGATATCATGGCAATAAATATCCTTTTTCACACCAACTGGCCCTGACTGCCTCCCCTCTGCCATATACATGGTTTTACGACAGACACACACACACACGTCTATATATCAGGCACGTGCCTTGAGTAATTCTTCAGGGTGGGCAGACGGTGACTTTATAGTAAAATATACCCGAAGTTTCGTTAATATGAAAACATTTTTTAGAGCTTTAATCAAACTGTTCCAATCCCAATATATTTTTTTACCCACACACTTTCACTAGATATAGAAAGTATGAAAGAAAAGAGTTTTTTGTTGTGTTGTCACTCTTTCTAGCTTATCCCATTAATGCCCTGAGTCCCATTTTAGATGCCGTTAAAAGTAGCTTGTAGAATATTTTATTCTTTCTTAGAACGAATTTTCCTCTTGAGAGTAAGTAGAGATATACCTTAGAAACAATCTAAAATTTTTTCAATTAATTTCTATTATTTATAAATTTTTCATTTGGGTCGACACTTTATGATTTTTCAGTATTTTCTGGCAGATAAATAAACGGATATCATGATCTTTATCTATTATAAAAGTCCATTCTGCAGCATGTATTTTACATGTAATACTAAATATATCTTTTTTCCCGAATCTTTTCCTTTTTCAGAAATGACAGAATATAGTGTTTAAAACGATAGCTGATCACTAAAGTGACGTGCCGTTATGTTTAAATTTCCTATTTATTTTATTCTATGTAGTCCACAATAACTTAGATTTAAGATATGAAATGATATGTAATCGGTAGAAATGAACTCGGGTATTAAAGTGTTAAACCATATAATTTAAAAGTTTCTAATCATTTTTATTAACTCACTCGGTTTTGAAGCTGGTCTATCATATTTTAGATGCTAATTTAATTTTCCTTTGTATTATAGTTTCAAAAATGTTTTTATACAGGTATTATAGATATATGAAAAGTAATTATCAATATAAGTAGAACTGAAAAATAGACACAAAAACTTCTGTAAACTTTCACGCACCCTCAATTATTCAGACGATAATTTGTGGTCACAGAGAAATGTTGACTGTGCTTTCCTGAACGAGACTTCTTCGGATACGAAACCCGTTTCTTCCCAACCGCTTTTGAAAAATCTGTTTTTTTGCCTAGAAGCCCCTCCCCCCCCCAAATGCCGCGTCCTCACTCAATACAAAAATGCAGTTTGGGAAAAAATGTCCCCTATTCTAACGGCATCGATTTCCAAAAATTCTGCTTACCTCTACGATATGTTAGCATCTCTGGTCATTTTCTTCATAATAATCTGACCAGTTTTGGGAAGTTTTTAGATTAAGAGAATACTACGTTCTTACCGTAAGATATCAAACTTCAGTTTTGATATCTTCAGTTCGAGGAATATTTAAAACATTTAAGCAGTAGGCTCTGTAATAGAAGAAAAAGAGAGCAGATTGGAGTTTAAACTTTAATACAGAATAATCGGAATTATAAGAGATAGTAATTTTCCACTAACATACCAGAAACTCTGAACTAAGTTCATGCACAACTTCCTGCAAATTTTTTTTTTTTTTTGGAAATATGACATATGATGAAATAATATCTCTTTCAAACACTTTAAGTTTGTAAAGTAATGTATCAATGGTTTTGAGAACTCGGGAATACGGATAGTAAATGCTTTCTCGCTGTTTATTCACCGTTTTGATTTTGTAGTTATTTATAGTTATATTATTTTTTTATATCAGTAAAATGTATTGTCTTAACAGTCAGCTAATCTCGAGTTTTGTTTACTCTATACACGCGCTTGATCGTTGCTAAACTTGTACAATATTATGCATGCAAATAATTAGTTCTCAAAAGGGTTTTTTAAAAGAATAACGTATAAAAAGGGCTTAATGAAAAAACTCTAACCCTATTTCCTCCATAATAATAGACCTCCATTGATTCTGGACCATCGGAGTTATTAATCCTGAGTGAAGACTGCATGAGGAACACGTAATCTCTCTTTAACTGGTCCACTTCTCCTTCCAGATGACGCATTTGTCTAGAAGACAAACCAGTATACTTAGAACATTATTTTAACAATAAAATAAATTCACCGATTTAATAAATCTGCTCAGATTAGTCATGTACATATATCTAACGAAGAAATTCTTACCTTTCATGAAAAAGAATTATTCTGTTTATTTGATTTTATTTATTTTACATATGCCGTACATTAATGCTTAAGTTGGCACTGCTTAAGCATTAATACTTGCTTTACTTGCTAGTTCACGAGTTTTCCGGTACTTTTTAACAATATCTTCACAATCAGAAAGTTCAACACAATGTTCAAGTTTTCCCAAATCATAGGCTGATTGGAGTAACATGAATCGCTGTTGAGGGAGTTCACCACTCCGATTCTGTAGCAAACAGTCATGTCCAGTTAAACCTCTGAAGAGAGCCATTGCTCTCTTTCTTGGAAAACTAGGAACAGATATCTACTTCCTCAGAATCCCCAATTTTTATCCGTAGTGAGTTGAATCATATATTGTTTAAGTATATTCTTGAGAGTCAAATAAAGAGAGAAAAAAAAATGGCCGATTAATGAATCCATTGCTCCATCAAAGTTTCCTTCTTAGTCACTCAGTCAGCTTTTTCATGACTGCCCAAAATTTCATGTAAAAGAATACCGGCTTTGTGTGACATTGCTAATTTTTGTGTTAATCTATTGTGTATTGAAGAAATATTTAATTCCCACCGAGTATATAATTCGACATTCAAGCAGGTGAATACAAACAATTCCACTAAAGTAATGGCAGTTTTATAAATAATTTCGCAAGTATTTAATATTTTCTAATGTGTCATAAAAATGTAAAGGTTGGTGAATTTTTAAAAAATCTTAAGAATTTATGTCAAGTAATCCCTTTTCAATATGTCTATTTCTAACTCTGTAGGTGGCAGAAGGTTGAAACTCTACTCTGTTGCCGATTGCGTGTATTAAAAATAAATTTCCATACCCTAATTATCACAGACGAAACTCTAGGAATGTCTGCCTTGTAACCTTATTTTTTGTTTAAACCTCAAGCAAATTAATGATCTCATTCTTTAAAAGACATTTTTATATTACTCATAAATTCTAGTTTATATTATCAAGATAAAATAAGTTTCATTGACGCGATTTAAATATTCAGTTTTGCAATAGAAAACTGTACATATAAATGCCTGTTTATAGGACATTACTTAATAATATTTCACATGTATCATACAAGTAAGAATTTTCGCATTTTAAATGTATGCTTATATTTTGTGATATTACATATTTTAAATTCGTAAAAATTAGCATTCTTAAAAGTTATACATACTGATGTTTGTGATCTGTATTTCTTTTCTCTTGCTGTAGCATTTTCGAGAGTTTCAGAACTTCTTCGTTGAGGAAGCGGTTATGGTTTTGCAGAATTCTGCACTTCTCTGGAAGGCTACCACTGCTGCCCTTGTGGACGGGAGATTTCCTGTTCAAGAAAGAGAAGTTCCAACTATTATCAAGTCCATTCGAAGAATTACTGTAAACAAAGTTCATAAGTAAGTCAAAGTTTACTATAAGCATATACTAAATTTATTCTTTCTTTTCTCGGTCATCATCTAGTTATCTATAGTGTAAAGCATTGGCCATGATTTAGATGGGGATTTTAAATAAAAATTGTACCCATTCAGTCAATCTGAAGAAGCAATTTAGAATAACATATATAAGAATGCATAGTAAAGAGCTGACCGGTCTTTTACTCAGCAACAGTTGCTCATAGACTTATACTTCTAGTTACAAAAATGTTTCAAAGAAAATCAATTAATATAATAAGTAAATGTTTCAAATATCTTTTAGGGTATTTTAAATTTAAAATCTAAAGTTACAAATGATTTTATGGTTATTGTTACTTTTTAATTTAAAAATTCCAAAAATTTAAAGACTAGAATTTAAAGATTTTTTTTCTTATTTTTTTTTGGGATTTGGTTAATAGATTAACTACAGTAGTTCGAGGTTGCATTAGGTTGCAATGTCCCTTTCTATGACAAAAGGGGGATGTTTTGGTTTGAAGGGGTACGGTTAACTGTTTTGCCCCATGAGGGTTAATGAGACCGGACCAACTGCTTAAAAAACCGATTACGAACGGCCATGCCAGCTGCATATTCGATCCGGTACCGAAGAGCATTCATTCGTCCTTAAAGGATTCCTGTGATTAAGAGCTCATTTTATCGTGCATTACTACTGATTATTTTACTGTATAACCCCTTTAATATGGATACACCCTAATTTATAATCAGGTTTCTATGCCTCCTTTTCCCCATAAAAGGGACCTTGTAACTCAATTTTAACATAGAACTACTATGATTAATGTATTAACCGATCCTTGAATGAAAGAGAAATATCAAGAAATTTTCTAAATCCAGAAGTCTTTCGGTCAATTTTATCCCAAAGAAGTGACATTTTTGTGTTTTGGTACATAGGAGTAGCTTCAATTTCTATTAAATGCAATGGCAAAGAATGGAGGAACTTATAAAAGTTTTTATTTTTTAATTTTTACAAAATTTAATTTATAAATTTAAAACTACCATAAAAGGGAAGCTAATCTTATTTGAGACATTTTTGTAATTCGAAATATATGTTTAAGGCCAATGAGTGGAGAGAAAATGGTCCCTCAAGGACTTTGCTCGACATCCCTATCGACAGAAAAGTTTCCAGCCAGACGATGATCCAGAACTGTCTGTCTTGAGTTCGAATTGCGCTCCTGGCCGTTTAGGTTAGTCTACTATTTTGCTTAACTTAACTGTCCAGAATCTTCTTCAAGAATTGGGAACAAAAATATTAATTAATAGCCATCTAAACTAAACTAAACTGAGACTACGATGGAACCTATCAGTTGCTAGTGGTAGTACCAAATTGAGTGGGCAGTTTGACAAGTTTTAGCTATATTTTGGGATTACTCCAAATAATGTGTCGTTCAGTTTATACAAGCCTTTGCTATTTAAAACTACAGATCAGCTGTTTAAAAAGGTTTCAAAAACTGGATAAAATATTTCTATCACTATACTAGTGAGACATTATTGCAGACAGGCAATTTCCCCTGTTGTTCTTTTAATGCAGCTCACAACGTTTATATAGCCAATTTTGACTCCAAAATGTTATTGGTTTATATGAAAGATTATAATTTTAGCTATCCAAAACAGCTTGTTTTGTATGCTCATCTATTAGGATCATAGTTATGACTATTTTACATTAGATGAGAAATCAGGAGTAGGTTTAAAATAAGATTTAAATGAGATTTTTTTGGTTAACCAGTCAGATTAACCAATTAAGATCAGATGGTAACAATAGAAGTTGAGTATATCTTAATGAAGTTTTTAATATTCATTACATGTAATGCTGAGAATGATACGGAATAAGGGTTAAAATATTTGAGAGTTTTCTGAAATGTTACAGTTGTGTTATTTCAAAAATAAACGAAAGGAATTTTCAAATAAATATATTTTTGGAATTTCTTATTTTACATAACATTGCAGTTAATTACATTTTTAATAGTCTTAAATGTTTATATTGTTAAGAAAAAATAGCGAAATATTTTTCAGAGCGAGTAAGTATCAAATATTGAACTTTTATCTTTAAAAATTAAAAAAAAAATAAATATTAATAAAATGCATTATTTACCAACAGAAGATTATTTTTTACACATTTGTACACTTAAAAAGTAATAATATTAATTATATTTGTCTTCTTTTACAAAAATAGATGTAGAACGTTGTCGGATGCCTTAAAAGGAAACAGAAACGTGTTCTCCGATAACTGGGAACAGAAGTAAAAGCATTTTTAACCATTCATCATGAGTGATTTAAGTTGGTGAAAAGGGAGAATTTCACACACATTTAATTAAGTCGGATTCAAAATATACACTAAATTGGTACGGAATTTCTACACTAAAATTTCTGAAACATCAAATTCAGCAGTTTTTACTTGTTCCATTAATTTTCTGTAATGATTTTTCTGTTGTTTAGGGAATTTTTAGATATCATACCAGAGTATGTCTAAGAAGAGTAGTCTCTTAAATTGGGATTAAAGTTTTGTTTTAATGCAGTGACATTCCCAGAAAGTTTTTTTCAGGAGGGGGGATCTAAAGTACAGTGAACTTTTAATCTCATAAAAAAATTTAATTAGACATACACAACTAACATAAGTCTTATTCATACATCCATAGATTTGCATGCATATATACCGGGTGATCAAAAAGTCCGTATAAACTTAAGAAATTCATAATAACCGGAAATATAACCAAAATAAAAAATGGTTTTCAGGGTTAGTATCGCTAGGGCATGGGAATTTTTTTAAACGGAAAAAAATAACTCAAAAAGAGTCGATAGAGGGCACTGATGTACACAAGTCAAAGAAAAGAAACCCAAATAACAAACAGAATGACTCCAAATCGTTTATTACAACAGTATGTTTTCCACACGACAACCACTACAGGAGATAACACACTGCGAGTCCCGAATCCATCAATGACATCAATCCATCAATGAGTGCAACAGGTCCGGTTGTATGCAAGACACCTCTCGGCGGACCACATCTTTCAGTTCAGAGAGATTGGATGGATTGGATCGATACACCCGATATTTCAAATATCCCCACAACCAAAAGTCTGCCGGGGTCAAATCTGGAGACCGAGGAGGCCATGGGAACCTCAAACGCCTGCTAATGATTTTGTCTTTCCCGAATGTCTGGATCAGAAAATCCTTTACCGAATTAGCAGTGTGACTATTTGATCCATCTTGCATAAACGTGACGGGAGATAGCGCATCTCTTTCACGCAAAGCTGGCACGCAGCATCGCGCAGAAGTGTTAAATAACGTTGCGCATTCACCCTATCCGTTTTCCACCCATTTAATGGGCACTCCGTTTCAAAGGAGAAGGGTCCTATGATGAACGAACCTATGAATCTACACCACACTGTCACTTTTGGGGAATGCAATGGTTTCTGCGTGTAATCACGTGGATTAGACGTCGCCTAGATGCGACAGTTATGGGTATTAACGTCGCTATGAAGCAAAAAATGACCTTCATCTGTCCACAAGATGTTAAAGACCCAGGTGGCATTCTGTTCAATTTTGGAGAAAGCCCACCTCGCAAATGCTTCCCTCTGAACGGTATCCGCTGGTAAAAGTGGATGGCACGACTGCAGTCTGTATGGATACAGATCAAGGATTCCATGAAGAATATTGAGTACCGAGGATGGTGGTAAGCCCAACCGTTTGGCAGCGTCACGAGCACTGCTTTTTCCTGCAGCTGATTGGTACGCTAATGCTTCAATTTCGGCTGAACGTGCCTCATTTAAACATGCTCGTCCGGTTCTTACACGATCCTCCAACTTACCAGTTTTCTCAAACCGCTGAACAAGTTTTATGAGGCCTGTCACTGTTAAAGGCCTTTTTTCACTCCTGACATTCTTCTGAATTCGGAACTTACGCAAGGTAGCAGTGGCTGATTCCTGGTTGACGTAAAGCAACTTCACCAACAAAGCTTTATCCTTCGCACTCAGCATCCTTGTTTGCATACATGGTTTACAGCGGTGAGTTATGGGTAGTAACGTGAACTGGTTGTGCATTTATAGGAACACAAGTTCTTATAACAGTCTCATTTACATATTTTCACCAAAGCCGCTCGTACCAGCCCCATCTATCGGCTGTTTTTGAGTTACTGTTTTTCGGTTTAAAAAAAAATCTCATGCTCTAGCAATACTAACCCTGTAAACAATTTTTTATTTTGGTTATTTTTTCCGGTTATTATGAATTTTTAAAGTTTATACGGACTTTTTGATCACCCGGAAAATACGTCATAAAACTAATCAGTAACACTGTAAACAATTTCATAGTATCTTGAAAAATGTATTTGCAATTAAATAGTTTTTTAATTTATGCTCTAAGATTTTACCAGGTTTAAATTTACCTGGTAAATACTGGAGTATATTTAAAATTTAAGCTGCAGCATTTATCAGACGAATTTAAACTAAAGTAATTTTATGAATACCTAGTAAAACAAACAAAAAAATATTGAGAAAAAATTATGGTATAACCTTTTATTTTTGTTTTTCAAACTTATATACCCTGTGGTACAACAAAATTCGAACACACTATTGTATAATCAGTAATTTCTAAACTAGCATTTTATAGTAGTAAATGAATTCTTCTAGCTTTTAAGGCCAGTTTGTTGAAACCTTCATTCGCATTTTTAGCCATGCCTATATGCACCGAAATTAATTCTAAATATGTCAACCATTTGTGTTATTGCGAAGAATTGTTTTTACGATCTTTAAACACTTGCAGTGTTAACTACTGATCCACACAAATTTTAATAAATTAAAAAAAATCTTGTCTTGTTTACATTGAAAATATTTTGGGAAAGGATCCCCATTATAAATACGACTTTGTTTTAAGGGTTAAGGTAATCTTTTCAATTCGTTGTATATGAAATGAAATGTTTAGAGTTTGGAAAAATTGAAAATAGCATCAAGCTTTAATAATTCTTAGTGTCTGTCCCATCCTATAGGTAATATTACTTCACCAGCAATATATTCCCAGCAGTTTATCTTATTAAGTAGAACCACATCTGCTTTAAGTGTTGTGTAATTTTTTGCACTTAAGGACACATTAATATGGTAAACGACTAAAAAATCCTATTTTTAAATTTTAAGGAAATTTGGTAATAGATATTGAATTGGGAAAATTACATAAATAATTTTATAAAATAATTTTGGATTATTTAACATGTCTTTCTTGATTTTGGAGAATTTCCTGCATTTCTTATCTTTAACATACTCCAAGTGTCTTTACATGTTCAATTTTTATTTTCCTAAATGGCTAATATTTAGGGTAAAATATTCGTATTTCGAAATGCTACCAGAAATAATCATTGCAAGGGTATATTTTGTAAAATATTTGACTGAAGCTTTTATATTGATAAAATTACTATTTAAATAAGATTTTAGTTTATCTTTTGTCAGGTGTAATTAATTTTCAGGATGTATCTAAATCTACATTCTAAAATATTAAAGGTAACTTACAATTAAAAATTTCTTCACATCATGATAAATGCACATAGAACCTAGTAGCAATTTAAAATATTTAAATATATAAAATTTAGTGATTAAAAATATTTTTAGGATTTCAACACTATATTTTTATCATAAATATTTAATAAATTAACATTAACATATTTAATAAATCAACAAAAATGCATGAAAATTTAAAAAAAAAATTCTTTTTAAAGTCTGCTGGAAATAAGCACAATGAAATTATTGTCATGATTTGAAATTTTATTGCAGATGAAAATTTGAAAACATTCAATCAACCCATCACACGCTAGGGTTTTGAAAAACATTTGCAACGGGTCTTAATTTATGCTCCAAATGTTATACCAGGTTGAAATTTGCCTCATAGTTACCGGAGCATATTCAATTTACGCTCCAGTAGTTAATTAAACTAAAATAATTTTAGGAATTAATACGAAAACAAAAGATACTAAAAAGGGAATTCTGACATATTCTTATATTTACTTTTTACAAAATTATATACCTTGTATGACAAAAAAAAAAAAAAAAAAAAAAAAAAAAATAAATATGGCATTATCAGCAATTTATAAACTACCATTTTATAGTAGTAAACTGATTCCTCTAGCTTTTTAGGTCAACTTGTTGAAACCTTCATTACATTTATAACCGTGCGTATAAGAACCAAAAGTAATACTACATTCATCAACTTCCTGTGACCAGTTCTAATGAAAAAAAAAAAAAAAAAAGTTTTGACTCTTTTCATTTTCAAAACTAGTTTTCAACATTTCCAATGGAAACTAACGATGTGCACAAATTTTGATAATTATAAATAAATCTATAAGATTTATTTGAAAATACTTAAGGGAGAAAATATTTCCAGACCCCTACACCACTCCATAAATACGTCCTTGGTGAGGCTAATAAATAATCACTGCATTTCTATAATACTTTTATTGAGTAATTTTTATCAATAGTACAAGTATAACTAGTTTCTAATAATGTTGACGGTTAAAATTTTTCAAATACGAACTTTTTAGTAAAAAGCAAAAACAGTATTATTTAATAGAATTATTAAAAATTGTTACCACACCAATAAAAAATTTTTCATAATAATATTTATTTGATAGGAATGAATTATTTATTTTCTCCTCGAAACAATGTTTCATACAATTCGAATTCTGTACTTTAGAGTAATTAATCATCAGTACTAAGTGGGTCATTCTTGTATTCGACCATGGAGATTAATGTAAATAATATTTTGCTCACCAGATGGCATCTCCGTCCGGATCTTCAGCAGATCGAAGTCGTTCTTCTAGCTCATTCACCAACAGAATTTTTTCCTCGATGATACTCTTGTATGCAGACTCTCGATTTAAAGCTTTTGCTAAGTCGCACTTTGTACACCTGTTATTCAACATAAGATGAATGAAATACAAATGAATTTGGGCTTTAAAAGAAAAAGTACATTCTAGGTGTTTCCCCTGCCCTTTTAAAATTAAAATGCACGAATTTTAAGTAGCTGTACAACTGAATAACTTTAATTCATTAGGTAAATAATTATAAAAATAATGATAATTTGCTAGGCAAATTATAATAATAATAGAATTATAAAATGAAAAGTTTTGAAAATCCAAATAAATAATTATCAAGACAAGAACAACGAAATTAGAACATCTCACATTTCGAACCTAAGCCATATTTCGATAAATTAATCTGGTTAAAAAAATGCTTGATTAAGCCAATATGCAAGTATCTGATTAGTCTTTAGCTAGGAAAAGTATAAGCATCAACTGTAAGCGAAAAGGTTTCTGCTTCTATTTGACAATAATAAATACAACACTTTGAATATCCTTTGTATACTTGTCCCTAGTAAAATCTATTATCTATTACGAGAACGGAAAGAATTATCTTAATCACTGGTAGCCATAAGTATCGTTTCCTCTTATTCGGGGAAGATTTTACTAATAGGGTATGTCCACATAATGTTGCAAAGAAGCAACGTTATGCTGTCCACAATAATAATGTGAAAAAAAAAATCACTGAAGATTTTCAGTTTGTATAGAATTATATCATGCAATATATGGATTTTTCCATTCTAGGAATACCAGTTAAAGTTTTCGAAGTTGATAAATAAATGAAGGTCAGTTTTTACCCAAGTGCACTTCTAGAAAATTTTTCCTTTGACATGATTTTTTAAGGTAAGCCTACTATTTATTTTTATCAGTAAAGGTGATAGGTAAAATTGATCCCAACTTAGCTAGTATGTAAGTCTTCTGTAGAATTATAATGATTACTGATAAATCTATAAGAATAACAACTTGCATTTCTAATAGAGTTAGGCACAGTTCAACTATAGAAATTCAAAGTTCGTTCCTATATAAAATGTTCTTTCTGAATAAAATTCGCTTTTTAAAAAATTTGAATAAAATCTCTAAACTGTTATGAGTTTAGTGGCTTCAAAGAAACTTTCAATACTAAGGAAAAATTCCAAATATTTTTCATTTTTTTCCTTTAATACTTTTCATGCGCCCCAAACATATAATTGAGAAAAGTCAACATAATTAAATGTTGCGTACTAACAAGAATTTCAGCTATTTATTACTAAATTACAAAATGTACTATTTATTTCTAAATTCCCCAAAAAAGACTTACATGAGCTCACTTTCCAATTCTTGCAGGCGCACTGAAGCGGAGCAGTCACTTGTTCCAACGGCTGAGTCACTTGAAACACTAGTACCAGATAAAGAACTGCAATAGAAACATACAAAATATCCAAAACTAACAAAAGTTAAATCAATAACTTCAAAATATAGAGAACAATGGAGCTGAAACTAGTTTCAAATTCTTTAACTTCTTTTATGAAAATAACTTTGGATTTTCAATGCAGTTTTTATTTTCAAAACTTTAACAAAGAAATGTCTTAGGTATCAGAGTCCCGCTTCTGGCATGAGTGTTAGTAGATAATCGGAATCTGGTTTAAGATGTAGAGCCCATTCTACTTAGTCCTCGTTTTGTAAAATTTGATCCCAACTTAATCAAATCAAAATATCATGCGATATTTTTTTGCACCATTTCAATTTTGTTCTCTGATGGATGACACAAATTTATTTTTTCTTTTACTCTTAAATGCAATACGTCGAAAATAATAAAGTCTGTAAAAGTGGATTCGAAGTGAATCTAATTAGTTACAAAAACGAAGCAACCTCAAAAAAAGATTTGAAAAGAGCTTTCGGACACATAACATTAATGCTATACCAATCAGGCCCCTTTGGCAAAAAACAGGCCTGCTCTCCTATCATCAAATAGAGTGGAAGAATATATAAACAAGTTTTCTTTTTATATCATATATTGAGAATAAATTCATAAAATATTTTGTTGCTTTTTAAAATTTTCCTAGTTAATTTTAAGTTTCTCTATTTTGTTCTCATAAATACTTAAAAATATTTTGAACACTTTGGGGTATTATTTTGTTGATAAACTGAATAGTTAATTTGAGGGAAATATTTTTTATTTTGTATTGTTGAATTTTCATAAAAATTAAAGCATTTCTAAATTTAAATTTAGTTTCAATAAATTCAAAGTTTAAAATGGATACCCAGATTTATATTAGTAGCGTTTAGTAAACATTTTGTAAGAATCTATAAGTTGGAGCATTTTAAGAAATCTTCATAAAAATTAATTTTTAAACACATCAGGTTTTAAATAAAAAAATTAATATGTCTAGTTTACTTATAACTTAATTTATATGTGTAGAAAGTTTCATAAATTAAAAAAAAAGTTATGTATCATCCACTATCCCCTTAAATTTTACAATTTGATACAATTTGAATAGTGTCAGTTTATATAAGTTAAAAGTATGTGGAAAATTTAATGGATAAAATTTAATTTATCAACAAAAATATTAGGTATATACAATTGTTATATATCATATAGAAATACTTCCAACTAAATAAAATTATAATGCTTAAATATAAAGATATTAATTAAAGATAATAGAAAAATATACTAATAGAGTATAAAATTCTCATAAAAAATTATTTTAAATGTCAGCTCTCGCTCTTTTGAAAACACTACTTTGAAAGAATCAAATTCTTATGAGAAATCTATATAAATGAAAGAAGTATAAAAAAATTTTAATTATCAAAGTCTCTTATAATAAAAACTGTCTTTCATTTATATTTTTAAAATATTTTGTTTAACTAAAATGACAACTATTCAGAAACTACTCTTTCAATATGTTCAACATTTCTTAACGAAAGAAAATAATTTTTTTTGCATAAAATTTTAATTTTATATAACACACACACACGCATATATATATATATATATATATATATATATATATATATATATATATATATATATATATATATATATATATATATATATAATATATGTATAGTGAATGTATTTAAATACATCTTCATAATGTTAATTAAATGGTAGGAAATTCGCTAACCGAAAACTATAGTAAGTACCAGACGACCCGACAGACGTTCTCCTGTTTTAACGCTGTAAACCCAAAAATTGTAAATTGTTTTTTAAATAAATTATAAACTGTACCGTTTGGATGGAAAAGTAAGGAAAAATATTTTAAAAATACTTGACGCCACCACGCGTACCCTCATCACAAACGTAATTAGATTTAATTAAAATTCCCACGTTGCCTGTACTGGGATTTGATCCTGGGACTTCTTGTACTGAAGCCCGTTGCGCCAGCCACTGCACCACAGATACGTTGGCCGTGAACTGGTTCAAGCGGCATTGTAATAATCTCAGTGAGCGTATAATTCTGGATTTTTACTAAAAACCCTTTTCTATCGGATCAAAATGTGAATCTAAAGCATTCTCGAATTGATTTAATTACATACACAAAATTTCATCAAAATCAGTCCAACCGTTTAGGAGGAGTTCTCTTACAAACACACGGACAGAAGAATTTTATATCTAAATATTATTTAAAAACTACTGATTATTTCAGCATATAAACATTTTTCTTTTCACTGAAGAAAATCCTTTTTAACATCAACTTACATGTAATATATAAATAATTATTATTCCTTTAAGTTTAAAAATCTCCCCATCCATGTTCGAGTTTTCTTAATATTAACTTTCCAAGTCAAGGATATATATCATTGATATTGGCATTCCTTCCGCTGACTATATGAATTCAAATTTGCTACGTATAGGCCTTTTTTCTCTTCTTAACCCATTCTCCCAGGAAAACGTGTAAATCTATACACTTTTAATTTGTTTATTGTTACTCCAATAATGTTTAAAAGAAATGCTTATCTAAAAAATCTTAATTTCTCATAGTTTGTACCTTTATAGTTTTGAATTTATTCTTAAGTATGTGGCATCTTGAGTATATACATTTATCATTATGAACCGCTCACTGTAAAAACAAGTTATTTTTCTTACTGGATATTTGTCAGTTGGAACAGATGTTCCGAAAATACCAATTCGATTGGAAGATGTTTTCTCATTAACGTAACTTTCCTCTCCTTGGGATGGGCTTTTCAGAAATGAAACAGATGCACATTTGTCTCTTGTCTAAGAAGTTCTCCAACGTGAATATAGGAATAAAGGATTTTTACCAAGTATTTTGCTTGATCTGGAGTTGAGAGAGAGAGCCTTTTACGCCAAGATGACTGCCTCTGAGTAACATTGCCAATCAATTAAAAAAATATAAAATATCTCTCCCGCGTAATCAGAGAAGAAATTTTTCAACGGTTACATACTGCATCCCAGTCCATATTGAGTCCATTTATCTTACTGAGTGGTTATTTCCGTCACTCGAGGAGTCCAGTCTCTGTGTGTTTATGTTATGCCCTTTTTATATAGATCTGTATTATAAATAAAATACAACTTTTACCCCATCTCACTTCTTGAACCCATTCTTCATTCAGCTACAAATCGTCATTACTCTCCAACTGCCCATCAATCAATGTTAAAATCCCTTTAACAAAAACAGCAATCGCAATCGGTGAGGTGAGTATCACTGCATAAATGGGGGAGAACCATTCTGAAAGCAGTAATTTTCATGCAGTTTTGCACAGCTACTGTTCTACTTTTCAAAACTGTTTTAAAAAATTAGGATCAAAATCTGAAAATACAGTCCAAAGCGGACCTTCATAAACAATGAATTTAAAGGAGTAAGATGATCATTTGGGTGTGCTTAACAGTTTGGCTCAGTTTCCAGAGGGGTAAAGTGACTTATTTGATAACCTTTGGCCTACGTCCATGATAAATTACTTTTTCCCTACTCTTAAAGGAGTTTTGAAAAATTGTTTATCAGCTTTTCCTTATCCTATTCCTCTTTGGGACCCTATGACCGGTGCAAATGCCACATTTGCCGGCCCTGACACCAACACATGTAAATGAGGCATTATTTGCGTATCCTTAGGAACAGAAGAGTGGCTTTTTTAAAACAGTAACCGATAAAAATGTAAGCAAAAGGTGGAGATATCGGTAAGGTGTTCCAGAAAAATGTACACATAACGTTTGAAGTGTCCCTGGCAAAAGCTAGAGAACTTGCCAAAATAGAGAATGTTAGAAGTTACAAATATAAACTTTTAATAAAAGCGATTGCAACAAAATGATTTTGGCACTGAAAATATGCTTCGATAATAATGAAATAATAATATAGTAGCTGAGAGGCTGTGCTATATATTGCTTCGCAAATACAGAAGATAATTATTTTAAATAATAATTTTTATAACAATACAATCAAACCAACGTATGTAAGGCATAAATAGAAAATGTTCAAACCTAGACAGCTGTTTCACAACTACGATAGATTCAACAGTATAGATGAGTGCGAATTCATTGATAAAAAAAGAAACCCAGTCTGTTTCTTCAGCCATTGTAGAAGTTGCTGTATTTTGGCTCAAAGATTTTACCTTCTCGCACAATTAGGTTATACTTAAAAATGGAATAATGTATACAATTAGCAATAATGGCTTGAAAAATACTTAATTTAAGGTAGGATTAATAACAAAGATAACAAAGATAAATTATTTAACCGAGAAAAAAAAACCCTACAGCATACGGCTAAAATAAAAAATATATTTTAAAAGCTAGCATACGAAACCGAGAAATTTTTTCCCCTTTAGTCTGCCGTTTGACACATTTGAATAGCGGTTGATAACCCTTATTAATGACTATTAATATAGCGGCTTTAATGGCTATTTCATAATTAATGAAAGCACCCAACAGTAAATCCACGAGTTTGACTTTCCTGAATAATGATAATTTTTAAAAAGACTGAAAAGGACACTTGAAAGTACAACACAAATAGATATTGATGTTGTCATTCCAATATTGACAGCAATATTAATTATTATTTTTTCCAATATTAATTTTTTTAAGCTTAGATCTGTAAGACTAACTGAAATGGAAATAAACTAAAATGTATTTCTACATGAAAAAGAACTTTAGAAAAAGAGACAATATTTCTCAATAACTGATTAATAAAAGAAATATCCTAATATTTTATCGTAATACATATCAGTATGCATATACTGCAAAAATCTGATCTACAAGTCTGTTATGACGACGATTGTCAGAATCAAGACAGACCTATTTTAAAAAAACAAGCCAATCACAATCTAATATTATCCAACAGAATTTCTTTTTTCCGTTTAGAGGAAATATTGATTTGTGACCCTTGGATTTGTTGAGATTGATTTTGAATGGAAAAGCAACAGTTGGAAAAGAAACATGGTATATTTGAAAATGAAAATAAATTCTGTTATTTCGGGATTACTCGTCAAAAATAATAAATGGGACAGACAACAACAACAAAAAAATTTGAATAAAATTTAAATCTGGTGTAAACTGAAAAAGGTAAATCTTTTAATTGAAATATCTTTATTTTATGAAAGAACTTATAGTGGACTCATTTTAGAACTTATTAAACATAACTTAGATATTTAATTTCTTTTAAAATTATTAACAGCCCTGAATATTTCAAGACTATTACTTCAGAAGTGGAATAATTGAGAAACAATGAGAAATGAAACGCAGAAAAGTACACAATTATTTCAGTAATTTAAATATTTAAATTACACAACTATTTAAATATTTAAACTATACAATCAAAATATGAAATGTTTAACTGATATAATTAAACCAATCATATCAGTTAAACATTTTCTATTTTGATTGCATTTTTTAAATATTTGTACATTGTTGGAACAGACAATACTTATTGGTTGATGCTTTTTAGTACTCAAAGATAAATCATTTTAAGATAATGCTTGAATAAAATGAGTATTTCATGGATATTGAATAGGGAAGTAGATGTTTAATATGTTTAATAGTATGCACCAAAAAACATGACACAATAATATGCGATGAATTATTTTGAATAGCATTAATTATTTATTATTTTTAAATATTTAAATATAATAGCTAAATGCATTAATATCAAAATTGGATCAAGGTTATTTAAGCTAAAAATGAATAAAAATTCAGCACAATAAATTAAATTTGTAAAAAAAAATTGACAAAAAATTAACTCAGATAATTGCAAGCCGCTGCATAATCGTATGCTAGAGTTACGATGTATTTTCAGCATTACATTTGTAAGGTGATCCCAAAAATAATCTGTTCTGTAAGCTTTGTTTCTGGCCCACTATTTTCATTCATAATAAAACCTTTCCTTAGATATATGACCTCTAATAGCCTCTTTCCATTGAAAGTTTCAGGATAATTGTTCAAGAAGTTTTTTAGACATTCGATAAAACGTCAAAAATCGAAAGTGGCCAATTACATTTTGGTAGATAGTGTATTAGTAATCGCATTGCGCTTGATAAAGACATTTTTTCTTTGTTTAGAAGGTTTAATAAGTCTGGGTAAAGGATTAATTAAATAATCTATAAGCTGGACTTAAACAAGTTAAACCTTCTTTTCATATCTAAACAATTTTTTCGCTTTTTATGAAAAGTTCTTATTTTAACAATAATGCCATCAAAATATGAAGAAATAAATTTTCCAACAAAGACAAGCGTATTAGTGAACTAAGAGCATATCTCAAAGAAAAATAAAGGAGCGTTTTTATATGGTTTCTTTCTTTTTAATATAATTAATAAAGTCTATAGTTGTGAAACACTACGAAGCATTTTTTTAAAAAGAATTCTAAACTAAAGTTCCTAAATCTCTTAATCTTCAAAGTTTTTTTCTGTGAATACAGTAAAGAATAATTTTTATTCTTTAGTACTGTTTCCTTCTATTCACACACACGCGCGCGCACACACACACACACACACACACACACACACACACACACATATATATATATATATTCGTTATGAGATTTTTGTTTCACCACAAAAGGAAGGTCACACATTTTGACTAAGCATGCAGTCTTGGTGAATCGTAGTCAAGTGGAAAAACCTCGTGAAACAAAGATACTATGGGATACTATGGGATGTCTGTCCGCAAAACATGTACATCTCGGTTAAATAGCTGTCTGGGTCAGCCAATCAGAGTTTAATTACAAGTCACGGGGGTGACGCCCATGAAGTAGTTTAAGTGTTAAGAGACATTTGAATTTACTTACGCAACCGAAAGCTTGGTGGAGAGAAGTGGTGCCAAATCACCAAGCAAAACAAAGCTATTCACCAAGGTTGCTAGAAAGAATGTCAGAAAAAGATAGCGTTGCCAGAAAATTATTTCAAGGTACATATAAGTACGTTGGTTAATTTTTAGGATAAAAATATCATTATATATATATATATATATATATATATATATATATATATATATATATATATATATATTAAAATAGGATTTATGAATATTATAATATATGTACAGCTTTTATCAATGCATTTGTTAAGTATATGTTCTGGAATTTGTCTCATGCATAAGTACACAGGTATCAAAATTTAAAGCTACAAATATAAAAAAAGAAGATATTATGAAAAAAATGTGTTTAATCCATGGGAATTTGGTATGTTAATACCTTATGTTGTAAGACAGGAAATGATAACGAAAGTATTTGTAAAGGAGATTAATATAGGCTATTAATATAGTCAATCTAACATTGGCCAAAATAGGATACGCCATAAGTGTCTAATAAGAGATGTAGCACCTTGTGCAACTATACAAGCGTCACGTCCAAACCTTCAACGAAGCTATAGTTTAATCAATGTGGCAGTAATTCCCATTCTTCCTAAAACGCCGATTGGAACGCCTGGAAGTTCTTAGGAAGGGGTTGGCTGTTTCTAGAGCATTTCACAGTACTCCATTCCACATATACAGTAAAGAGATGCTGCAGAATATTTAGTTGCATAGCACATAAAGAGATAAAACTAACTTATATTTCCATGTTGTCGAGCATTTTAAATTTTTTTGTTTTATTGTAGTATAATTACAGAATGATAACCGTTTCTATGACAGTATTTAAGGGTGCAATTGTCACTCTTCCGTCTCTGTCGGCCTAGACCCAAGTTAATGGGCTATATTTATTGGATTAAATTAGGAAGAAAAAACTTATACCGTGACTATGACGAACTCTGACAACAAAAAGCACTAAATAAATTTGTTTACAACACATCCGTGGTGTGGGATGCAATACTAGAGAAAGATCAATGGGAAAGATGCCAATGAAGGTTTTACCTGAAGTGACGGATGCCATTACAGATCTTAAGAGAACGAAGAAAAGTTTTACAGTCGTGTTAAGATGTGCCGTTATTATTTGACACAGCGACGACAATTCGAGCTCTGAGAATCCTGTCATAGAGGTCTCATAAATCAGTAATTTAATGTTCCAATAGAAAAAAAATTAAGGGATGAATTTCGGAAAAAGGTGGAGTAACTGCAAGAAATTTTACAATAACCACCAACTAATTGAAGCTATCTGGTGAAGTAAAGTCATGTCGTTTACAACAACATGTTCCATGGCACATTTTATACATGATTTTTCACTATAAACATTTTTTAGTTTGGTAATGTTACTGACACTGATACTAACACTAACACACACATACATATACATACATTGATGTAATAAAATCCAGGCTCATTTGTAAAATACTAAAAATATTAGTAGTGAAAAATCCTTTTTTGAAGGTGAAACTTTGTGCCATGCAAACCTATTTTAATTGGCATCGTGCAAATCATCTGTGCTATTTAGCACGAGCATTAAACAGGCTTAAGCGGCATAAGGATATCAAGCTGGTGTTTCACAAGTGCTGTGTTAAAGAGCTTTGTTAAATGATCAAAATTAGAAATTATGTTTGAAAGATGATGTCAATTGAGTATGTTTGTCACATGAAGTATTATTCGAATTTTAAGATCTGTCTCCAATTCTGAATGTACCTCAGTTCGGGTAAGCATACTTGTGGATGGACGCACAGATCTCAATATCTTTGAAATAGGGTTATTTATTTGCAAAATCTACAAAGACGAAGTCCTTGAGCCTTATACTCAGCTGTTTTGAGGTGCTGTTGGTGTTGGATTCCTGTTCGCGGATGATGTCACCGCCGGTCGACAACGTCAATGACAGTGAAAACATCCAGCATATGCTGAAGCTGGCTAATTCTCTTGATCTCAGTCCTTACCGAACATTGGGAGGTAAGCTAGCGACACGCATATTTACAAAACTGAAATAAGCTATTCTCAAACTTTAAAATTCGTTTCAGGCCAAAAACCATGCACAATTTCCTAGCAAATATGAAAAAAACATTGTGAGGCCCGTATGGCTGTCAAAAGCCATCCTTAAATCTTACCAAATTGCAAAATTACCTATTTGCTCATATTTTTAACTAAAGTGTAAATTATTTCTATACATATTTTCGGTAGAAACTTTATTTTAGATTAATAAAAATGAGTATTAGCCTTATTTTACATTCCCCTGCCCCGTTGCAACCGTCTCGCATGTGCATGCCGCAATTTCGATTTTCCACTTATTAGAATTAAGCTTATTGTTTGAACACCAGTTTATATTAACAATTTTGGCTTGTTATACTGCCAAAGCTTGATATAAAACGTTTTTTCATGTATTCATTTAATAAAATATTTCTTTTAGATATTTTCTTATGAGTGATGTTAGAAATAATTTCATAAAATGCACTAGAGTCGTGCATTAGTATTTTAAAAGAAATAAATTCAGATCTTGAATTTCATTAGACCATTAAAATACGCAAGAAAGATAAAAAATATAAGGAAGGAGCAAAAAATACTTTTTTTCAGGAATTAATAACATTTTAAAAAGTTCACAAAATGAAAGAAACATTGTAGTAAAAAATATCTTGACCGGAATTTAATGTTTATTATTATGTTGAAAAGAAAATTATTCTGGAACGTGTTATTTTAAAACTCATCTCTTTTCGAAAGAAGCCTTAAAAAATTTCATTTTAGCAATGTCAGACATTCGTTATCAGACCTCTGACAAAGAATGCTTTTAAAAGAAATAATTTCGAAGTGCAAGTAAAGAATCGATCGTCTAGTCTGAGTTGAGCAACAGTTGGAATAGCAGCTTTCAATACTCGCTAATGAAGGTAAAAGTGAAAGGCTTTGCACTTGACTTTTTTGAGAAATAAAATAGTTTAAGCTGTTTTAAAAAACTTCAAAGGATTGTAACAGAAATTGGAACGGATTTTATGTGTAACTAAAGTAAATTCAAAGGAAGTCTAAGGATTTTTAAATAAAATTAACTGTATTTTAAAATAATTTGAAATATTCATTGTTTCATTATTATTCACAGACATTGCATTAATGTTATGTGATTAAAAATTTAGACTAAATTTTTCAAAATGAGGGATTTTGAAATTAAATCGGAAAGAATCATTTCTCCAAAGTTATTTGAAGAAATAAAAGGAAACTGAAAAATACTTTACAAGAAAATCCTCTTAATATGGAATTTCAAATAGAGTTACTAAATGTACTTTTTGATGTATATATATATATATATATATATATATATATATATATATATATATATATATATATATATAAAGGGTATTTTAACTCACCAAAAAATAGAGAAAGAGATCCATATGCAGAGGAGTGGCCGTAAGAAAATGCACAGAAATTTGGAAAATAGAATTTGAGTTTATTTTAGCATCTCGTCTTCAGGGGCGAAATACACATACATACCCTTATACAGTGGTGTGAGCCAGCCAATCAGTGTATTAATGGTTAGTCATGTGAAGACTCAGGTTAAAGAAAAACTAATTATATAAAGGAATAATGTAAGAATTGCTTAGGCAAGCAGGAATTAATTTTGGTGTATGCAAAGTCGCCATTTTCCATAATGAGACGGGAAGAACTAAAGAGTTTCGCCAATTTAAGCATAGAATCTCTAGAAATTTATGTTAAAATGAAATTATAATTAAGTTGGTCAGTTTTAGGTAAAAATACTCATATATACACACACACACACACTCACGTTCAGATATAAGTTCTCACACATAAAGTGTAAAAAGTCCCTGTTATGATATATTACGCCACTATAAGAAAAAAAAATTACTGACCATTTTTAGCTAAACAAATGCTCATTAACGATAGAATAGGTTTTACTGCATCAACGTTAAATTTAAATAAAATCTACTGCCCGTCAAGTAAAATATGCAAAAATCCTTAACAGGCTTCATTTTGGGATGCAGAAGGTATTCGTGTACAGTGCGTAATAGTTCGTATATTTGGAGATAAATTTTGAAGTCAAAACCATGTAGGGCTTTTTTTCAAATTTAATAATAATATTGAATCTTTTTAGTATTTATTTAATCAAGTTTTCTCGTTCAGAACTTGGTATTTTTGCGTAAATGCATAAATTAATTTTTATTAGACTTGTGCTTGGGTCTAAAATTTTTTTCGATAGTTTTCAATAGATGTTCAATATAATAAAGGTGAGGTTATTGAGAAATAACCTTGGTATATTATATATTATATATATGGATGCACTGGTGCTTTATAATTCAAATAGGCTAGATATACTCAATTCCCGTTGTGATAAGACAAAATATCATTACATATATATTTATGTATATATATATATATGTGTGTGTATAAATATATATATATATATACATGTATATATATGTATATATATATGTATCTATATATATGTATATATATGTATATATACATATATGTATATATATTATATATATTATATATTTTATATATATATATATATATATATATATATATATATATATATATATATATATATATATATATATATATATATATATAGAGAGAGAGAGAGAGAGAGAGAGAGAGAGAATATTGTATTAAAACTTTTAAAAAGTCTTATTTTATAAATTTGGATATTTTAATAAGAATTTCGAGCTATGAACTTATCAATATCTTTGCTATGAAAAAATGAAACTAAATTTGAAAGGATTGATTTTTCTTTCTTTAAAAAATGTATGACGCAAAGTCGGGGGGTAATATTAGAAGAAGCTTATTTAATATATTTGTAAAAGTTATTAAAGAATTTCTAAAAAAGCTCGAAAGCAATCACTAACTACGCGGAACAAACACTGTGCTCTGAAATCATTTCCTGCGTCGAAAGAATTTTCAATCTCAAGAGATTACTTAGTAAATCTAGGGATTGTTCTCAAGGTTGAAATCCGTCTGGTCATTTTATCAATGATGAATTCAGTTTTTTCCAGAGATCTCGCTCTAAACCGATTTTTGCATCTTTAATACTTTTTGGATAAAAAGCAGATTGTATAGATTTTGCGCTTACTAATTTAGTATTTTCTTCAAAATACCTTAGTAATGATATTTTTTTATTATTAAGCAACTTTTTAATATTCTTTTTGAATAAGAAGAAAATAAAAGTATTATAATGACAAATAAAGTTTATATTTTGGTATGAATTCAATCTATAAAAGTAAAGGTAACTGCTATATAATGATTGAGATCATTCTTTGAGGATCATTCTTTAAGGACTTTTCATTCTTGTCGACTTTGTTGTTTTATCTTATCTCATTAACATATTTAAGAACAGAATTGCATTCTTTAAAGTTCTCTATATGGGGAATTTTATCTATGATAAAAAATTTAATCTCTGTGAGAATTTTATCTGGTATTAAGGATGTGCTTCCTTTCCAAACCCCCTTCAAGTCTTTGCATTAAGTCTTGCCACTATAGAAATTTGAGGTGACTAATTTTGCTCAAACTCACTTAATTTAAATTAATCTACATTAATCTGTCACTCAAATATTTTAGATGACTTGTTTTATCTTTATAAAAACTGTCCTTGCTAAATAATTTAATGCAATTGACTGCAACTCACTGAACAAACAGCTATAATGATTTAAGAAACCATTAGGAGCATAAATTTAACAAGAAAACTTTGAGCAACAATGTTAGCCAACAAAAGATGAACAAATAAAATGCACAAATAAGATGATGTACTTGTTTCACTGGTTATAAAGTTTTTCATGAGAAATTTGGTTTGCTTCTCTGCGGACATTCATTAGCTAATTAGTCCAGGAACCGAATGACTACGAACATCCCTACTAGTAGTGGGATTTGAACCAGTACCGAAAGGAAGTGTCTTACATTTAAATCATCTAGTGTTTCCTCCTAAACTTTCTTGTACACTCCCGAATAATTAAGTCTTATTTTATATTGTAGTGATTACTTAATAATCTTCTCTTAAAACATGCCAAGAGTTATTACAAACTGGAGGACGCATCATTAAGCGGCACTTTGAAGATAATTTAAAAAAATTTCAAAAAGCCACTAAACTTTGTTCTATACCATCTGCACATTATAATACAACCAACTATTTTGAAATACCTCTTCCGGTTGTCTGATTTGACTCCAGATTTAATTCAAATCTACAATTTTTGTATAAAATCTATATATTAAAATTAACTTCTCCACCTTTCTTGAAATTTTCAGAAAACGGAATAGAATTTTCCCATGCCAATTACTCTACGCTGCACAAATAACTCATAAAAAATAAAATAAAGCTAATATAAATGTGCAAACATCCAACATTTTCCCCTAAATATCACCATAAATTAAGCAAATAGTTACTTTTATGTCTAGTCAGGTATTACATTCACCATGTTAAGAGGAGTCTATTTAACATTTAGAAAGGGCTTTATAAATGTTTAAATCTGCATAGTAATTCTATGAAATTTGTTCTTTAACGGTTTTCCTATAAGATTTAACTTAAAAGATATATTGCATATAATAATATTTAACGAGACCTCAAGCGGTAATAGTTAAAAATCTCGTGAGAAATTGGCCATTCCTTATGTGAAAATCGGAAAACTTTTTAGAATTTAAAACATCTCATAAGATTTTATATTTATTAAAACTCTTGTAATTATGTACATATTGTTATTAGATATTTATACCAAATAAATCAAAATATGGATGTTTATTGGTAATAAAAGTAAAGTTACGAATGAAATTTGATGATGAATCAATACGTATGCATTGTAATGTATGAAAATGCATGTACTGGTAAAATCTTTACATTTGTACGCTTGTTTTTCATTTCCAAGCTTTGTTCAAAATCTATAACATTATAGAAAATACATTATAAATTGTGACTGTCAAATTTTATCTATCTCTTTCTATGTCTATGTCGGTCTCATTAGCCCTCGTGTTGCAAAAAAGTAGACCAAACCAAACCAATCTATGCCTATGTCTTTTTATCTATCTATGCGACGAACTTCTAACTCAGTGGTTCTTTAACTGGTTGAAAGCACTACGGTCTACTTTTTATGTTACATGAGGGCAGAGGACTACTTAAAGTCGATTCCTAAAGGCTACAAACATCCACACCAACAGTAGAACTCAAATTTATTTACTCCCTGAAGCTGCGAGCAGTTGCACCCTGAGATATTGTGAGAGTATGCCAGGGTTGTTAAGACGAAAAAAGTTTGAGAAACGCTGCAGCAAAATATTGTATAAAATCGTAAAAATTATGATTTTCCTTTTACTTGCTAGCTGTAATCATAAAATCATAATTAGCATTAGATCTTAACAAAAATTTAATACAGTTTTGTAAAAATAACAACAATTTGGTACAAAAGATTTTATTTATTGTGATTTTTCTATAGATTTGTGAAAGAATATCCTTTTACTAAAAATTCAAGTAAATCCAAGTAAAATTTTACTAATTACACACATAAGGATTGTAATAAATTTCAGCTCCTATTTGTGTCTAGTTTTTATTCAAACAAATAACGACTGCAATCACATATATTTAGAACTAAATACAATTTGTTATTAGTGACTACATTGAGAACATATCAACATGCAATATGTGTTAACCCCATTTATAGATACTTATAAAATCAACTTACAGTTTATTTTTTTACAGACTTTTGTCGTGTACTAAACTACAGAAAGTTTTATTTTTTGTAAAGGAAGTGTCAATGACGTTTATTTCTTCACGTTTAGTCACCTCTTTTATAATTTACTTAAATGCTATAAATTATGTAGAACAAGAGTTATCCATTGTTTTAAAAACAGAAATGTCATCATTATCTGAGCATTTTAAGCGGTAACCCAGTTTTCCCAGAAATACCTCTACTTATCCAAATGATAAATTATCGACACAAAGAACTTAACGTAGTATTCTAAATAGATAGGGAAGTTTTAGTAGGGTAATAATAGAAGAAACCGACAAACTAGATATTCATTAATTATATATGATAAAATATTTTAAGAGAATAATCACAAACACGGGTTTATTTTTCAACACGTTATAACTTTATGACATTAATTTGAACAAATATCGTATAAATTGCTGGATTAAGACACATTTTTTCTAAAGCACTTGGTGTTTAATGAAAAATTTTGGATATTAATCCACTTAATTCCATAAACACGTGCAAACACCTGCGCCCTATTGCCATAAAACTATTTATAGCTCTTTCAACCATAATGTTAGTTTCCTTCGCTCTAAAAATATATTATAAAAGACTCTCCAAACTAAGCCTCATTAGTGTACAATGTGCTTTAACTGGTCTTTATATCCTCAACCGTTAGTTGCAGACAGTTACAAAAATAATTCAAATAAGGTAAGCGTTCGTTATATGGATAGCATAAAATGCACTTTTCAAAATTCCCAAAATCCAAATTTTTATATGTTACTGTATTTTATACAGTTATACTTTGTAAAAATTTACACTCATCCTAAATTGTGGAATTACAGTAGATTTCAAGAAAGTCGGAACTGTCTAAGAGCAGAAGTTTGATCTGGTCGCAGAAAAACATTGATAGTACTGTCCGCAGTATGCTATATGTATAGTTTGTATTTATACAAAATACTTTACTATATTTGGATAAACTTCCTCATCTTTTTGGTACCTTTTGGGACCAACAGATTTCTAGCTTATTCTGTTGATTTTTCCTTTCAGGAATTTCAAGCGAAACATTAGACATTATTTTAGTAAATCTGCTCACCTGTCATCCAATATTTATCACTTTTTAATATTGATTACAGGGTATTGTGTACAATATCGTTTGTCCTGCTCCCTGAAAATAGCATTATTTTGTATTAAGATATACGCAAATTATAAGCAAAAAATTGGTGAAATTGGGGATAGTTTGCATAAATGCTTAAATTTCTCCTCGAGTATCTGTTCTATTCTCATACAAATGAGTTCAGATTATTACAACAAGCTCCTAATCATGTGCTAAACTTTCAAAGCTATTTAAACATTCATTTTCACAGAATTATCAAAAACATATTCATTTTACTTCAATTTTCTGATTGGTTTTCAGGAAAATATCTTAGCAGAAATATGTTATCCACCCTGCTCTTTACAAGCCTAAATCTAGAAAAATATTGAGGATAACTCCTCATATATTTTTCTAGATATTCAACAAAATGTCTAAATTCGAGAGTGGCCGGTCATCTTTGACCATATAGAGTAAATATGGCAGAGGTATCTGTAAATGTTCGGAATCTACTTTAAGAGTCAGATTCCGATTTTATTAGCAGTTGTGTAGCAAAATAGTAGATCATAGCGCTCCAAACAGATATTTTTCTCAGTAAACTTTTATTGCTTTAGTTTCTTTACTTTGTAAAACATAAAATTTGAAGAAAATCCCAAATTATTTGCTTTTGAAACAACAACTAGTTGTTTAAGAACTGATACACGATTAAACCACATGAACCTAATTTATTAAACATTTAAATTAAAGAGATATGTAATTTTAAAAAAATGTTAAATATGAGGCCTCATATTTTTTTTAAAGAGAAGATAAACTTTTACAATAGGTACTACATTGAATTTAAAGCATGTTTTTCCATTCATCTTCATTATTCGGCTAACTTTTCTAGGACGAAGAAAATCGTTCTGCCTAACACTCTTGTAGAAAAATGCCTTTCATAATCCGCAATATTTTGCAATGATTACTTAATAATATACTGATAAATCCTGTCCAAAATTATTATAAACACAACGAAACAGATAGCAGAATGTCGTTTGTTGTAATTTATTAAAACAGGACACAAATCTACAGTTTTGATGTAAAGTTCAATTACTGAATTTCATTTATCTAGCTCTTTTGAGTTTTGTGTTTGTTTCCACCCAGTACAGAAAGACACATCAAAATAAATTCCATAAACTGTTTCGAATTCAGGATTATTTTTAATCTATATTAATATAAATATAGAGGTCTATTTTTTGGCACTTATGTAAATATGAAAAACTCTTTTTAATATTTGCTTACCTGGCTCTCTCTTTTAAGGGTGTCATTTCCTGGGATGTCATCCCTTCCGAATTCATTTTTCGGAGAAGCCTTACTCTGTCACTGCCACTGTCTGGTGTGTCAGAAGGATCTGAATCATCACAAGATTCTGTTTCAGAAGATCTGTCAGTCGAGGGTTCCCTGGTGAGAGAAGTTCTCGTTTGGTCACGGTCATTATTGTTTGTATCAGTGGACCAAGCTGTAGCCCCAATGGATGGCGAGGGGGAACTGACTTCTTTCACCGGAGGGGGGATTTGGGATGGAGTAGCTGGAAAAAAAAAACAGGAGAAACTTCTTAGAGGAATTCAAATTTCAACACAATACTGTTTTTAAAATTAGACAAAAACACTGACTCTATGATATAATTTATTGAATAATATTAAACATATTATGCAAACGAATTGCGATAAAATCGATATGATTCAAAACTATCCGACTATCAAAATGCATATATATATCTATATATATATACACACCCATATCTATATGCATGTATATATGCATACATATATACACTCAAAAGCCAAAACATTATGACCACCTGCCAATAACGAGTTGGCCCACCTTTGGAGAGCAATACAGCTTCAACCCGCCTTGGCATGGATGCCACAAGTCCTCAGTAGATGGCTGGAGACAGATTGTACCAGATGTTTAAGCAACGGTTACGCAAATCTGAGATATTGCGAATGGGTGGTCTTTGAACTCTGAGCTGCCGTCCCATGACATCTATAATGTGTTATGTTGGATTGAGATCTAGTGAGTTAGGTGGCCAGGAAATTAACTGGAATTCAGCATCATATTCCTGGAACCACTCCAACACAATTTTAGCCTTGTGACACGGGGCATTGTCCTGCTGGAACATTCCATTTCCAGCTTGAAAAACAGAGGACATGTAAGGGTGCAACTGGTTCGAAATGATGTTCAGATATCCTGTAGCATTCATGGTCTGCTCTACCATAACCACGGGTCCCAGAGATGCCCAAGAGAACGTCCCCCAAAGCATAATACCGCCACCACCGGCCTGTGTATGACCTACTGTACATTGAGGGAGCAACTGTTCTCCTGGAAGACGGCGTATCCTGACACGGCCATCGGCGTGATGAATGACAAACCATGATTCATCTGACCAGATACCTTTCTTCCACTGATCCATGAACCAGTCGCGATGTTCCCGGGCTCAGCGTAGACACAGTTGGGGATGACGCTTGGTCAGCAAAGGCACACGAGTGGGACATTTGCTGCGTAGCCCCATATCCAACAGTGTTCGCTGAACAGTGTGCTCCGATACTATTCTATTTGGCCCTGCATTGTATTGGATTGCCAGCTGAGCAATTGTCTGGCTCCGGTTTTGCTTCACCATAGAGACAGTCTCCGACGACCTTTTCTTTGATAACGTTGGGACGTCCAACACCATGTCGTCTACTGCTGGTTTCACCGTCATTCATCCGCTTTGCATAAGTACTAACAACTGTAGATCGCGAACAACCGACGAGTCGTGCAGTTTCGGAAATACTTGTTCCGAGCCATTTCAATCTGCTCTCTATGAAAATCGCTTAGATCCGCAGCATGACACACAGAAGTAAGTGAAAGAATGATTCTTCAGACTCTCCAGCAGCACTTCCACCTGATCACGTCATCCAACCGAGTTCATTGCAAAATGTTGGGGTGGTCATAACATTTTGGCTCTTGAGTGTAGGTGAGCAGTTTGGAGTTTTCTAGATATTGTTTTGTATCAGTTTTATTTTGGCCATCATGGCAAAAAGAGTGAAATAGTTTGAAAGTGGGATTTTGAAATTGATGAACTAATCAGATAGTGAAATGGAGAAAATAAATTTTTCTAATACAAGTAACAGAGAGTCAGACTACTCAGATGTCATTCAGATATTTGATTATGCGGATAATAGGGAGAGCAATTTAAGTGAAAATAACTGGCAAACGGATTGAAATGATTGACATCCCTGGAGTTATTTAATTATTCAATTCGTTAATTTTGGAAAATTTGCATGGAAATATATATCTTTTAGTTTTACTAATAATTTGTTCATGTTTTAAAAGTTCATTTTTTATCAATACTGAATATAAATTTTATTAAAATGACACCATTTTTATTAGAACGAAACTATTTTCTATTAAAAACGTAGTTGTTTTTTCAATATCACTAAATTTATAGAAGATACATATACTATCAGTAATTATAACCTGTTAATTTCAAATTATAGAATTGAAGGTATTTTTTATGAATTTTAAAGTCCAATTAGGTTTAACGGATAAAATAGTTGTCTAGCAGATGTAACAATAATAGTAATATATTCGACAGGATAGGCTTCTAGAGTAAAATGCTTAGAAAATATTACTAATTTAATCGAAACGGATCTCTTACCTTTTCCGTTAGGAATAAGGTCAGAATCTTGAGAAGATGTTGTCCATAGGCTATGCATTCTTTTCAGAGCATCGTGTCTTTTTTCAGTGCCTAGTTGAAGCGAATGAGTTCTTTGAAGGACTTTACTTTTAACAGATGGTGGAGTTTGCTAAAAATAAACATTCAATTAAAAATAATGTTTTATTACATTAAAGCAACAGGCATTCGCACATGCGCATTGTAGAAAAGAGTGTTTTAAATCAGTCACTAAAAATTTCAAGCTTAAATATATTCCAACAAAAAGGTGGAATAGATTTAAAGTATTTTTAAGTGGACTTTGCTATTAACTGAAATAATAACAGGCGTTAAAATACATAAAAACATAACTTAAATGATTAGATCTTTTTGTAACATATCCGAATGAAGAATTTCAATTTGGCAGAAGGAATTTTACATACAGTAGACCCCTCACAGTGTTTATGTACGTTATACTGAAATTACTACAGGTGCAGAGTTACACGTTATAATAGTCTTAAATACAAAATATGGACCTTATCTTTTTTGATTTATGTGAGTACGTATCTCACATGCACTGTAGACATCAAGAAAAAACTAGTCATAACCAGTTCAGGGATAGTAAAATACATATTTAAAGTTTTAAAATTTTGTATTTTGGACTATTGTAACATTTATTTGCTCACCCCTGTTTTTTATTACAGTCCGTTCTCTGTATAACGAAAAATCTCAATATAACAACATTCACGCGATTAATTTACAAAGATGCAGCTGAACAATATCGACGTATTCATACGCATTAGTAACTATTTTATTTAAACGGTGGAAATAGTGCTTCTCAAACACATTAAAAAGTAAAAACCATTATTTCTAGAGGATAAGACTTAATTTTTACTGTTTATTATTTACTAGTACAGAGCGAAGAAAATATTGTAATCGCGAAAATTTCGTTTTAGAATGAAATATGTGCATTAAAAAATATCATTTTAAGGACTATTAAACTCTGCGGTTTTCCAACAGAGGGTAGTACTTAAACAACACTCACACAATATGGATACCTGCAGAAACAAAATCTCGAAGAAAATTTGCAAACGATAAATCCGGTGACGTATCATACAAAAGAAAAATAATATAACAGACGTCTTGTGGTGTAATAGATCCGATTTTTATTATTTAGTTTTCATTGAACATAGACTGTAAAATATGTAATTATTTCTATAATCTCAGAATTTTGGAAGTTTTTCGAGTTTTTGAAGATGATGAATCTTGTGTGTGAAGGAAATTGAATTTGCGGCATTATCACTTTCATTTACAATTTTACTAAAATGTACAACAAAATTAAAAAGTGGTTTTAATTAAAAAAAAGGACACCTTCAAAGCTCTTGACATGAGAAACATTTTTAAATTGAATGTTTTGTCCTCGGATGGCAAATCTGTTCGATTTTAGCATGAACAGATATGAAACCACCATTTCTTATCGAAATTTTCTCCATACTTTCGTACTTTACATTGTAAAAAAATTAATTCTACGCAATTAAAAAAATTCATGAAACTAAACATTGATTTGAGAAAAATACTGTTAATGTAAATTTATAAAATTATAAAACTTAAAAAACTATTTTTGTCTTGATTTTAAAAAATGAATTCAAAAATAATTTATTCAATTAATGTCTTCAAAGAAAGCTTTTGGTGTTTGAATATAGCTTTTCTGTTATTGAAAAAAAATAAAGGGAACCTAATCTTTTGATCATGGCTGTATATATTAATACTTTATAATAGGTAATTTGTTTATTATATTAATATGTGTTTATTTAGTTTAATTTATAAAAATAATAATAGTAAGTGACTATTTAAAAAATATACAAATCCCAACTTTATCTAAATCAACATAGATATAAAATTGTTTCCGTGAAATGAGAATAACCAAATCAGAACATCGTTTAGTGATTCGAATTAATGTGAGAGAAAAATCCTATCAGTATATTTGACGGCATTGCAAAATGACGTGAAGGAGGATTATTTTTGAAATACTTTTTATAGTTATTGGGCTCACGTTTTCTGTGATAGTTTCGTGATGCAAAATGATTATTCTTCATAAAAAATATTAACTGCATTCACAAAGTTTATACTTTTGGAGCTATTACGAGTTTAGGAAACTACATTTATAAACTCTTTAAGTTAGAGTAGAAAAATTTCTTGAAACCCTTTGTATTAAAATCCAGATTGTCTCTCTTAATCGATGGATAAAAACAAACATATTTTTACAAACCTTTATTTATATTTTGTTTACTCCTGGTTTTATCGAAAAAATTATCAGTTTGTAGATAATATGTATTCTTAGAAATATATCTTCCATATTAATTAAAATAGATGTGAGTCAGTTTCATGTAATTCGAAACCGCCCTATGACTAGAAAAATATTTTGATTAATATAGTAACCAACACTATTCATTTCTTAAAACTTAGAAAAGAAGAAAACTAAGAAATAAGTTTGACTAATTTTCAGATTAATTTATTTTAGTTTGGAACTCTTTAGTCGTTATTTTGAAAAAGTAAAAGTTAATTAGACTGCTGAAAATTGAGTCCAAACGAGTACAAAGAATCCATAGCATAAGATGTATTCGACTCTATAGTAAAAGGCATCACTCACTATTCTGCATTTTACTGCTTTAAGTGGAGTAAAGCATTTCGTTTTTCATTTTATACAGGAAGATAAACTTGGGTCTGGAACCAAAAAATCTTTTTAATTCATGCAAAATGGGCTTCATTGGGACTCAAAAATTGCTCTACATTCCTGTTATAATCCCGGCTACCTTGAATTATATGGTATAGTAAACTATTATCGTGGAAAAGACAATCATCAATTCATTAGAATTGTTAGTTTTTAGGCATTTTCTCTTCAATCGCTAAATTTTGTTATGATCACCAAAGTACAGCCAATCATTTTGGCAGAAGGTAGGAAGAACACATTATTTGGCTAGACTTACAGCAAATACAATTTAGAGAAACATACCGTATGGAAAATATCCAATAAATACGAGTATAAGCTCAATCTTTAAGAATATCTGACAAATAAATTTAGACTTGTGTCAATCGTATCAGAATTTTTGAATAGAATTTAAAATCGCTCAAATCCGAATGATATTTAAAATAGTGACAAAAATTACGTTTTTGTGAAGCTGTCGCAAATCATTATTCTATTGAATTTAAATTAATTTTAAAATGGTGTATAAAGTCTTCAATTTGATTTTTCACCTTAGAAAAAAAATTATTTTCCTTCATTTAAAAAAAAATAAAATCAAAATTTGTGCTGTAGGAAGGTAGTCCTATGGCAATAAAACAAAGAAAGAAACTAAAGCTTACATTAAAAATTGACGTAACTTACTGTATACGAAGTAAATTAATAACAATATAAAATAGAAGACGAAATGGAGTGTAGGAAGAGTAGTAAAGCGAAACCAAAAAATAATTGTACAAATAACTGCTTTTACTTGTGTCTTTTAAACTGAAAAAATGTTCACTCGTCACTTATTACCAATACTTAAGGTTTAAATTTATATCCAATACTCAAGAAGGACTATCAATCCTTCAATGTTGTGTAAAATCTAGTTTAAAAATATTTAAAGAATATAATGTTTATATTATTTACCAAAAAATAATAAATATTGGTTCAGTTAATATTAGTTTTTTAATTACTTTTGCCACACAATCTATCATTAACAACTCATTAATTGTCTGACTTTATTCATTGAAAATTTTGCCTGTAATTCTTCTGTCCGTCACTTTAAAGTCATATCACATTCAACTGCATTTCCGGTGGAGCTTAAAGGATACTAAGATAATGATCTCGAGGGGAATAAAGAAGTTTGCTTTATGATAAAGGATTTATTTAATAGGACTGCAAAAGTTTCTACAGTAATGAGCTACATCATTTTATTAAAATTAGCCCTGCCCTTTTTCTATTGAACGTAACTGCTTAGATATCCAGTAAAGAATAGTAGTTATACACTTCATAGTTAGGATTAGTTTTAAGTACTACAGCCAGCTTCTTGCATCTTAAAGACCAAATAAATCAGATACATTGCTTAGAGGTTTACAGCTGGTAAAAAAGACTTAAAAAGCTACAAGGACGGAATATATAACAAATGACAAAATTTTTTTGATTTTGTTGCGTACACTACTATTTTTATTATTGTGATATGTAAGGGTTTACTTCCCAAATCAAAGTCTGATAAAATGTAAATTGCTTACAAGTCTTTTACTTTGCGATGGGCAAGTCTCAATAGGCTGCATCCCATAATAATCGCATTTTGCAACTTGCAAGTCACTGTATTTGTATTTGCTGAGAGACAGAAACGCAGCCACTCCACTTTAAAAACGAGATTCATACTCAGATACTGGCCCATATTGCGGTGTGCTCCTAGCGCGTACAAAAATATACGTTAGGAAGGTATCCTCTGTCGCTATGTTAATTTTCCGATGTTAACAATGATATTGTTAATTCTCTCCCTCCTTTCCGTGGGTACCAGTATTGTATTACCTGCGTGAATAGATAGAGAAAATGTCTAGAGGATTTCTCATGTAAAACCGGGCTACTAACACAGTATCAGACATCTTTCATTCTGGCTGGATAGCAAGATTTCGAACGCCGCAATTAAAAACTTCCAAGGTTAGCTGTTAGAGAGTGAGTTTTTTTAGTAAGTTTGCTCTTTTCAGAAGCTGAGAAGATATGGACAACCCCGTATAATCCAAAAGTAAATAGCTTAATGGAACGATTCCACCGACAGTTCAAAAGTGCCACTGTATGTCCAGCCTCTCATCACTGGATGAAAGTTTTACCCACAATTTTACGAGGCATTCGCGTAAGTATTAAACGGGAAATGAATTCTTCACCCGCTGAAATGGGTTATGGTACACCTTTTAGGAAATTTGTTTTCGAGATTCCACCTCACAACCCTCATATCCGGTGATTTTAAAATCGATTCGAGAAATAAACAGCACTTTTTGATGAGAACCTGAATCCCGTTAGTCAACATTCTACTTTTGTACACAAGGATTGGAAGACTGCGGGGAATGTCTTTCTTAGACAAGACAGTGTCCGCAATCATAATCTGAATTTTTCAAATTGTTGGATCATCATAGCAATTTTTTTAGTGTTCACTGTTTCTATCGACCGACTTTATCCAGCTTTTCTCTTGGTGTCTTCTATCGATTACTCTTTCTGGAAGTGTGGTGCTTTTCCGAATCTTAACGGGGAGATCTTTGTACCTTCCGTCTACGAGACTGTGGGGATTACTGCGGTGGGCAAGCCTGAATGTCTGCATCGCATAAAGTTTACAACTAGCAAATTACCTTATTCGTATTTGCTGAGTGGTAGCAACGCAGTCACTCGATTTTTAAACCGAACGAAGTACACTGTAGAGTGCTTCTCGCGTTAATAAGTTACTGTCGGTTGGAGCCCTTAATTTGCTTAAACCATAATTTTTCATTAAGTTTAGACCGTTCAGTTTATATTATTCCAAATTTTTATTAAGAAAATATTTTAAAGAGTTTGGAACATTTTAATAACAATAAAAACTATCAAAATGCTTAAGAATAAAGTTTTTATATCCTCATAATTATTTTATATATAAACAAGTTTATATGTACACTGTTTAATGTAATTATTCTCAGTTTACATTTCTTCACATTTAAATTTAATATATAAAACTCTTGAATAGATATAAGTACAAAATCTCGCTTGACATATCAACAAAAAAATGGTTTGTTAAAGTGATCTACTGCTATATGATTCTTATAATATTAAGTTTAGAGTTTATGATATAAAAATATTAAACATATTTTTTTTATAAAAGTATTACTTTTACTTTGCTTAAATCAGAATTTTGATTGGGTAGTAGCCGATTTTTATAAGATGCATTATCTCTTATCTCAGGAAAAAAATCCTGCAGAAATTGAGTTCTGTGTAAAAGTTACACTGAGTGATTTATATAGTATTACCAAAAATTATTTTCTTTCTTTATATCAATTACATAAAAATTTGAAAAACTTTTATAGCATTTAATTCTATAGAATTTACTTTTAAAGTATTTAATTCGATTACTATATGTACAAATTTCCATGTTTATATGGTAATTCAGATATGTAGATATAATTTTAAGGGGAAACAATTTTTGAAAATTTCATTGAATTTTAAACCTCTTTTACGTTTAAGTACAAGAACTTTTAAAATAAATTACATTAATAAATGGATATTCGTATACTTTAACAGAAATAATTTACGCCTAAACCCTATGAACGGATCAAGTAATATTACGAAATTAGAAATAATCTATAATTTTTCTCAAATAAAACTATTTATTTAATTAACGCCTCTTACCCTTTATATAAATATAAGATATAAGAATGAATATAAAATTCATACGGATATTTCAATCTTAAAAAATGCCATACATCTATCAATAAGGGAAGAAGAACAATTTGACCAGCAACAATACGTATCCATAATTTTAAAAATTTAAAGGAACTTTGTTTTTTAAGAATATTAGGGCAAAATTCATTTTGAGCAAATGAAGGCTATCAATCAGATTGAATTTCAGTAACGTCCTTCATTTCTTATATCTTACGGGTGCTGGTTTTATAAATAGGGTCAGGATCTATTAGTTTGAGTCTTTCTAAGTGAAGATGTCAATAACTAACATACACGTACATTTTCTTTGCAGTACAAAATTATTTGAAAATATTGAATAGTCGAAATAGAGGGCCAAACTGCCTGAACCCATTGCTAAGGAGATTTTAGTTACTCTGCGCATACGTAGAGTGAGTTAGTCTCCTTTAAAATTATGTTAGCGATTATTTCATCTGTGAAAGGTGCAAACTATTTAAATGTAGTTAAAGAAGTCCAATCTGGGAGTCTAAAGTGTTCTTCAATCTATGAAAATGTTGATGTAATCGACAATTGTTTTTCAACTTTCAGAAGTTTGATTTTAAACGGGCAATGCTCTAATTGCAGCTGATGGAGTTGTACGAGATCACGATTTTCGAATTGACCCGGGGCTGGAATAAATGCCAATATGAACGGCCCTTGTGTGAAAATGATAAATTGTTAATATTTTCATTTCTGTTTCATGTTGTAATTTTTTTCCATTTTCAATTATTGTATTCAAAAACGTGCTTTACTTGTTGATACCACCTTGAATTAATAACGTAGGATCAACTACAAGCAAATCCTATATGTTATTATCTAAAGATTTGATCGTAATGGTAACCAACCATAGAACTTACTCCTAACGCCTATGTTTTCCTTTGTTGAATGTTTCTATTATGTTAATAGTATTACAGGTAAGTTAAGCATAAAAGATATTCCCTCATAAGCTTGGAGTAAGAATTATAGTTCTTTTGGTACAGGAGATATATTCTTCTTATATTGGGATTGTGATGGGCAAGACTGAATAGCCTGCATTCTATTACGATTACAGCTCGCAACCCATAAGTTACCGTATTTGCTGACTAGCAGTAACGCAGCCCCTCGACTTTAAAAGCAAACCAGATTCACTGTCAGATGTAGACCTGTATTGCGGTGTGGTTCTCGTGTTACTCGTTTGTCGATTCACCATCGTAATGTTGTTAAGTTAACATCCCAGGCAGAAGATTTTTGGTCAGCTATAAAGTAAAATACTGTTTTATTTAAATTTCCATATAATGAATGTCATCTCTTGCAAACAATACGGTAGGGTGCTTCTCGTTCAAGTAAGTTACTGTCGGTAGGAGTCCCTACAGAGTTTTTTTTAACAATTTTATTTTCTATAGTTTCTCATATATTATAAAGCATCTTTAACAGTTGTGGTGATTTTAAATATGAGAAAATATTAGATATAAATTATTGTATATATCTGACTTACATTTGGCAAATGCTGGTTTAGTGGAGAACTATTTAATGAAGTAAGCTGTTTACGACGAGAAGGTAAAAATGTTTCTGAAGTTGGTTCTGGTGCTTTATCTTGACGGGCCTAGAAATAGAACAAATAATACATAAAGTTACATAAAGTTATGAGAAAAAGATAACAAAAATAGGATTATTGGAATTATGAAAAGGCATTTTATTGGAAGAATTTGTATGAAAAATTCCTTACAATTAATAGATTTTCTAATATCAATTCAAAGAATTAATCTATAAAAATAATTTAAATGCACACTGGTAAATGAATTATAAACTTAAGATTCATATTTTATGAAACCTCTTTTTTTTTGCACGAATAGCAGCCTGTATTTGTAAGGGTATTGATTCTGCAAGCTTCTAGAGCGTCCATTGACGTCCATGCATCTGCTACACAGACCTTAAAATCTCTAAAATTATATTGTTGTCGGTTGCACCTTTCAAATATATCTCAAACATTTTCTATTGGATTAATGTTGATAAATGTGGAAATTTAATTATTAGGGTTGTTGTACCATTTAATTGTCACTCAATTTTTATTACAGTCCGCACTCTATATATCGGAAAATCTTAATATAACAAACATAAAACGCTACCGGCCGCGACCAGATGAGAGTACTTGAGCAATGTTCATTGTTTAATAACTATTTATTGTTTAATAATTATATAAATAATTGATGTTATTAAAAGCTAATATTTTAGCATTTATGTAACTCTTTACTTTAAAGAATAGAAGGATAGTATCCTATTTAAAATAAAATAAGTTTAAAGTGCATTAAAAATGCTTTTAGTTTAACGGGTGTTCAAGGACATAACTTATTACCTAAGGCTAATTCAAACACATACAGTTTAATTCACCAGTTGTTTACGAAGTTAATTTATTAAATCGCCCCCCCCCCCCAAATATGAAAAACAGCAGACACTGATTAAATATTTGTTAATAATTGTTTTTTCATTCAAATTCAAACTATAAATACAAACGTTACTGTTTTAAAATTTCCTTCCTAACGGAAATATCATTAGAAGATTAAACTATCGAATACTTTAAGTTTGTTCTTTGTTTTTTGATATTTAAATATGAAAATTACCATATGAAAGCAAGCCAAAATTTATATTTCCACAAATAATGGAATAAAATAGTGCAGTAAAGATCATAAGAACTCTGTAGTTAGTTCGTATCTTTTGAATCGAAGCGTAAATGATCAGCAAACTTTGTGTAAAAAATCAAACAATATAGATGATATCGGTATTCATCGAAGAATGCAATTTTTAATGTTCTATTAATTCCCAGGTACTAGTGGCACTAAACATGAAGGGGAAATTTTGAGATGCTACAGTACTTTTTTTTAAAAAAGAAACCACAATCTTAAGGACAATTTCTAGTGCAGCGAGATAAAAATGTTTGGTTTAAAGTTGATATTAAGTTATATTTTTAAAAGACTATTGAAAATGTACAGATGCTAGTGTTTAGATTTTAACATATTTGTCACAAATCGTTTTGTAAAAATTAGAGGGACATAGAATGCAAAATTTCTACAAAGATAAATTCTTCCATCTCATTTTGATGCGTAGAACAATTCTTCAGTTATTCTCAGACAGTTATATAAAGACAAACTAAACCCTTTCACCGGGTAGAACGATGGCCGAATATGTAGGGCGCTGCTCTTCAGTATCGGAGTTCGTGGCTTCGATTCTCGCTTTGGACATCCTTTTGAATGAGCTTTGTTCGAATTATCCTTCGAATTATCCTTTGTTCGAATTATCCTGGTCGAATTATCCTTCGTGTAACCAGTAGTGCTTGACACAAAATCAAACCCTTTTGTGTTTCATACATGGAAAATCAATTTAAGTATATATTTTCCAACTTCGCTTCTAGTCGCTTTATTTTAAGCTTAATTAAAAATTCTCATTATTTATATTATCTTAAAATTTTATCTCGTATGATAGGATAAACTTACATTTTTACTTTAAGCAAAATAAAGTAATGAGTTATCTACCATTTCAACTTTATTTTAATCATCTGATATTGCGTACTTATTATGGAAGCTTTGTATATAAAAATATCATGAGAATATGTGAACATGTGTTGCTGATTATGAAAATGATCATGGGGCATCATCAGGACATAAAATCCAATTTTACCTGTTCGCAGATTAATGTTATAATCATTAGCTAGTTTGCTGAATATATGCCTCTTTTCTATTTTAGTTTGTGATACAATTTTAACCAAAGTTGGAATTCGGTTATTGCATAGGCTGGTGGAACTACATTTAGCACCGAAAGATAGCATATAAAACAGTCTTATTGCTCTTAAAACTTGAAGTCTATGATTCGACTTACTTCTAAGTTAATAGTACAAACCAAATTTTTAATTTAAATATTTTTATGTAATACATTACTTGAAACTTTGATAATTGTTTTTTCTCCATCCAAATGGTTTAATAGTAAAGTTTGGTTTGGTTTGGTTTGGTTTGGAGTGCTACGGTCTACTGTTTTGCAACACGAGGGCTAATTAATAGTAAAGTACTTTGCTCCGAAATGAATTCGACACCACTGACAGAATCGCTGGATTCATTTTATTGTTGCTATGCTTTGAAGATTCATTTTTTCTAAGGGCTCTTATTTAATTTATGTAAATTTTAGGACAGATCTTATATATATATACCTGACTTGCTCTGAGGCATGATTTTTATCAAATAAGATCAACAGAAAAGAAAAAAAAAATTAAAATGCTTGTACAAACAGCTGATTTATCTTAAAAAACATAACATAGAAACTTTCATAATTTAAACATAAACTGTTGTGCCTTGTTTCTAGAACCAAAGTTGTTTTGTTCCTGAGAAGAATTTTGGATAAAGTAGAGCTCCCAAGGAATGCATTAGGCAAAGTTGTACTAGTTAGGTTATAATGTGGCTTGTTTTATAGATATTATAGACATTTTATTTCCACAGTATCTTTTACGATACGCCGATTGGGTCCAAAAATAAACATGGATCTAATATTTTAGCATAATATTTAATTACTAAATTTTGTCTATTTAGGTTGAATTGTTTTAGTGCTATAACATTCACTTAAGTACAGAAAAACATCCATACAGATATTATTTCAAAATGTGTTTTTGGATCTAAAGAGGTCTAAAATCTCAATATCCTTACAAATGTGAAAGTCAAAATTTTGACGATGCGGAAAAAAAAATTGAAGAAAAGAGAACCTTTAAAATATAAACATCACAAAAACAAGATATATAGTAATTTTGAATTTCTATTGTTCGCACAAATCTGAAGCAAGATTTTTTGTGCTAATTTTATGAAATGACTCACCTGCATAGCTAAAATCCATAACATCATAGATTCATGGTCTTCAGCAACAAGCGCATGCTCTCTGCCATTAGAACTGCAAAAGAGTATAAAAATGATTATAGAGTAAATCCTTAAATAAGAGATAAAAAACTAAATAAAATACATTTGTACTAAAATAAAACCAACGAAAAAAATGCACAGCAAAAGCAAAAAATGTCGTTTTACAGTTTTTTCCCAGCTTATGAAGCCTTCTAACTTAGTGTAGAATCCGAAAACTAGGAGTAAGCGCTATTGCAGGAAGAAACTTAAGATCCGAAAAAAGTGTTTGCGTTTCTTTTGCTTATATTTTTATGTTTTTTACATTGGTATTATTTACCTATTAAGAGCAGCATTCTTGTTTGAATGAATTATATCTGTCTCACAATAAATGCCATCTTGTATGATGTTGATAACCTAAGTTTTGTATATTTCTAGTTGAAAATTTTAGCAGTTTATTTCCGGGAAATGAAATGATTTATTTGTGGTATGCCAGTGCTTCAAATGTATGACATTGAAGTTGACATTTTGTATCAAACTTTCTGCATTATTATCCGCACAAAACGAAAGTAGTAAGGCCAATTAGTATATAATTTTAGCTGTTTTGTTACACTTTTAATGAAGTCCTCTGCCGGATCTTTATTGATGTGTGAGTAATTGAATACATAGTTAGATGCCAAGGAATATCTTAATTACTTTAAGATGTCAACAAATATGACATGAGTACTACACTGTTAAGAAATTGTTTTATATTTGCATATATGTATTCTATAAGTAGCATATGTAACAAGAACTAATGGATAAATGTTTCTATTATGTAGTTTTGATTTGGATTGGATTGTTACGGTCTACTGTTTTTCTACATGAAGGCTGAGACTCGGACCTGCTAATTTAAGCCGTTTCCGAAAATCCACGAACATCAATAGTAGCAGTGGGATTCGAACCCATGAACTCCGGCACTTAAAAGCAGCACCATACCCATCGGCTATCTTTCAGCTCCATTTTGCTGAAGGACACCTTTTAAGCTAATGTTTGAGGAGATGAAGCATCTTCATAGCTATTACCTTTGATTGTAATCTAATGCTTCAAACGAGTGTAGGTCATTGCAATACAAGTTCTCCGCTTTTAGAAAAGGAGTATTCAAGTTTTTGCTGTCGTCAAATATATTCTTACATTATCCCTTTTAATCATGAATCTGATATTTTGCCACGATTATTTGATAAATTGAAATATCGAAAAAATTTAATTTTTTTCTGACTTATGAATTGAGACATGACTGTATCGAATAATAATAATAAAAGGAACTTTTTTTTGCTTGAAAATCTCCTTGTTTAGAGTCATATTCTCTATCAACATCTGAAGGGACAGGAACAGGAAAGTCTGTACTACAACTATAAGACTTATAGCCAAAGGAATATTGAAATGAATGTTTGTTGTAATGGTTTATATTTTCATATGATAGTAATGGATGTCTACATTTTGTGGTACACATGTAATTAATTGGAGACAGATATATATTGTCCGTTGAATTTAATATTTATTTGCATCTTTTGTTTATTGATTAAAAAGTGGCATATACCGAAGTATCAACCGCGCTGAATTATTTATAGCTAAATGGGGTTTAGTTAAATCCTTGAAGCTGGTAAATTTAGTTAAAATGACTCTCATTTCGCCGTTCTGATTCAAGTATACCTGTTTCACTAGACAAAGAGTAATATAGAGCTATGTCTTCTCCTGCCTTTAATATAAAATTGCTCTGAAAAAATTAATAAGGGAGTCCGGAGTCAATACCAGAGGCATTATTTTTAGAAAATCTATTAAAGTGTTGACTGAACATAATTAGACGGGTGACCAAAATCTAAAGATAGGAAATAGAAGAATTTGGAGCCATTGAAAGAGAGGCCAGACCAGTAGAAACTTTATTAAATCAAGAAATAAAATGTATGCATGCTACTAGAACCCACTTACCTCTTTCTCATCATTTAATTCCAGAATATAAATTTGAAATAAGTGTTAAATTCATTTGAGTTAAAATCTTTCCTGGATTAAGGAGATGTTTGTATGAGTATATTATGTATTAAGACGTATTTGTTCGAATAAGTATATACAGCTTAATGTGATCAGTTTTGGACATCGTGATTTGGATGACAATAACTAATTGATAACAATAAACGATATGCACAATTAGTTTAATTCATAAGTACTAAATTTCATAATAAAATAAAAACTCACCAATATTTGTGTACTGTATATTATCGTTTAAAACATAAGAATTGTATAGATAATTAAAACAATTGATCAGTTGTTGATTGTCTAAAACTTTTTCTAAGAATATTATTGATAAATTGTTCGTAATCATAATGTTTTTTAAAGTCATCAGAGCGGTGTTGTACTCCCCGTTTCAGCAGTTTCAATGCATTTCTCATTTCAGCACTCGTAGTAGGTGGTTCAGTATCAAGAGATTATCTCATTCATCAGTTCCACCCTTCGTCTGTTTTCCTATGACAATCTGACAGACTATGTTAATGTGGAAGCTACTGGAATGTTTTGATATACTTCCACCCATGACTCGAACTCTTCAGGGGTCATATCCGAAGGATTTGCTATAATTTCTTGAGATTTCTGGTTATCTTTTTCGCAATCCTGCGAAGGCGAAGCAGTTTCTGATCGTTTGAACAGAAACTCGATTCCAAGAAGCTGCTGCACTCCGTATTTTCATTTTGTTTATATCTTTTAGTAAGTTCATCCCCATTTTTCAAAATTTTGCTCAATAGAGGGTGAGAAATGTTTAATTGAGGTTCAAAAACTGATAACATTAACGATCACATAAAGCGATGATTTTAACATACAAATGAATAGAGAAAATCGGGACCAAGTGATTTCGATAACAATAAGCGATTGTTTACATTAACCGCAATCCTATTAAGCGGAGTCCACTGTACTAGCGTATAAGTTATTAAGAAATACAAAGATGACTATCTACAAAACGTTGATCCATCCTGTTCTGACTTTTACTTCGGAGACCTGAACTCTAAGGATGGAGGAAAATATTTTGGGGTTTTATGAACGTAAGGAATTGAACAAAATGTTCCCTGGCGTAGAAGACGCAACACTGAATTATGCGAGAAGATAAAAAACCTGATGTTGTTCATTACGCTAAATGAGGTAGAATCAGTTGATAAATTTCTTTTAGTATGTTACAAGTTATGTATGTTCAAGATTCGTTGAGTGGATGCAGTCCAGGAGACTAGGAATAAGAACTGTTTGGCTGCAAATGCCCGCCTTTACTTACACCACGGATGATAAGGAAATATATTTGGGGAACAATGGGAAATGTTACACAACATATTCGGAAATAAATACTTAAAATGCAAAATTAAAAAAAATGTCCGAATGAGTTAATTTCGCTTCAGCACCTATTGAAATAGCAGAAAACATCCATTTGGGAACAAAAACGTTGTTTTAGTGTTACACATTACATACCCAACTAAGTATGCAATAAACAAGCTAGAATATCGAAAATCTCATTTATCAGCTTTAAAATCAACTTTAAAAAATTATAGACATTTACTTGATTGGATTTTTTATTTCCAACAAATATCAATTAACCAAGAAATGCCTGTTTACTTCGATTTGGGGGCAAAATAATTTACTTGCATATCCGTTGAAACTATGAGTCATGCATTCTTAAGAACCCTTATTAATTTACTTTATTTCGATTGCAAAGGTTAAGAGGTAATTTTCATATAGCTCGCACTAGTAAAAATGTTTTACGCTTTAATAAAAATATTTAATAATCCAAATGAAATACTAACTTGATACAAAATAAATAAGATTTAATAAAAATATTGATATTTTACTTGGAAATTAAAAAGAAACTGTACTAAGATTGAAATTTAATATTTAATGATATTCGATTTTCGAAATTTAACATTGCATAAAAAGAAATTTATATACTAGATAATAAAGAAAGCCAGTCATTAAAAATATACTGTATGGGTGTCTCTTTAGATTCTACATTATAACGCTGCAATTAAACTTTACAAACTTCAACAAACGGTATAAGTGTAAAGAACATAAATTCTGTTCTTTATCTTCACTATTTGTACTGAAGATCAAAGAAGAAATAATTTAAAGGTTATTTGCATGAAAACACATTATTCTCCATATGAGGGAAGAGAAAATAAACCGAAGAATAAACACGAGATTGGTTTGGTTTGGTTTGGAGTGCTACGGTCTACTGTTTTGCAACACGAGGGCTAATGAGACCGGGACCTACAGCTTAAAGCCGATTCCGAACGGCTACGAACATCCATGCCACAGTGGGATTCGAACCCACGAACTCCGGTACCGAAGGTCAGCACCCTAACCAATCGGCCATCGTTCGGCGAATAAACACGCGAAGTGAAGCTTATTCGTTTTGCACTACGAATTCTCTTTGTTAATTTAAATTCTTCGAATACTTTGATATTTACGATGTTAAATGATACTAAAAGGGTTTGTTTTCTCTACGATTATTAACATAATTATAATGTATATAAATAGAGCGCTATATTTTTATAATTTTGTTTTGTTTACACTTCCTGTTAATTAGCATACATGGTATCAAAATTATGGAAGTAGTAATACTTAGCAAATGCATCAGGCAAATTCCATTTTCATTTCAAAATTCTAAATACTTAATGATTAATTATGATGTAGCTTGTAAGAAATGTCGCATGTTTTGAGTTTGCGAATAATTTGTGATGAGTTATTCAGTATTAAAGCTTGTTTTTTTTTTAAAGTTCAGTAAGAGTTAGTAGAAAAAGCATCCTTATAAATGCTCTTAATCCTAAAGGAGGTTATAAAAGATCAATTCAAAAGCTTAATTAATCAATAGTGGGATATGGATAATAGATAATGTATAAATTTTTCCACGTAATTTATAAAAAACCTCTAAAAAATGATGGTGGCTACCGAATATCTAGTGTTTCTTTATTTCAAACTAAATCTTCAAATTTTATTTCAAACCTTTCGTAAATTTATGATCATCATTCTGAGCATTTCTTTTCCAAATTAAAAATTGGTTTGTCTTCATCAGGTTTTAGAAGACTGCCATTCAAATATCAAACTTAAGTATACAAATTTTATATTAAGACTAATCAAATTTAAGTATTATCCTCTAGAACAATTCCATACCACAGTTCGAAAAAAGTTTTTTCTTTTGAAATACCCGAGAACTATTCGCACATAGGAATTTATCGGTGCTATGGAAGAAAAAGGAACTATGATTACATTTTTGTAGATTGAGATTTTTGCATATTCGTGTATGATCATTCTTCTCTATCGTGATAAAAGTATTACTCCCCATTTTTTAAGTCGAGAGATTTGGCGAATTGGAAAAGGATCTATAAATCTATATAGAGTCGAGGTAAATACCTTAATTTGGATATAAAACTTATTTCTACTACTTTCGAATGTTTACAGTCACTAAGCCTTTCTTATTACTTTAAAGACGTTTCGAAAGGTTTTCAGTAAAAACGACTCAAGTCAAACATATCTGTGAAAAAAATCTTTATTAGACTCTTCTGTAAACTTTGAAATTTGTGACATAGTTTCCCTGATGTACTGATGAAAAGTCTCGCCTATGATAGTAGTATTATATCTCAAAATCAATTCATCAACATGTGTATTATCTAGTAGTTAGTGAAGAAGATAAAAGTAAGGAAACGTAGAAATAACTTGAGTGTATTGTAATGAAGAAGTTCTATGCATAATAAAATACATGAATTAAATGTCTGTTAATGACGAATCTAAATCTAACCATTTCAGATCATTCTTTGAGCTCCAATGGTTATGTCAACATAAAAAATGTGTTGCAGTAACAGCTTTCGTATAACATTCTTCGAAAGAGACGATATGATAATAGGTTTGATAAACTTGTAAGCGAAATATGATTACAACTTTTAAGTGATAAGTAGCAGAGATAAATGCGTCCCGTATCTTTATTTCATTCATTTTAGACTTGATGCCTAAATGTTTACTTTAGTTCTAACATTTACATGTTAAATGATCTACTTACAATGATTATGTGCATTCAAGTTAAATGACTTCCGTATAAGTATTCTTAAAACATTTAGTTGCTAAATATGTACCCTGGGTCACTAACAATCAATATTTCAGTTAAATTCAAAGTTAGTTAAAAATTGTATTTTTAAGGACAAGCTTAAAAAAATAAATTCGGTTTGTTTAACATAATAAAAGGTTTCACGCTATAATACCAAGCAAATTTATAATGGCAGAAACTGGAAAAAAATACACCAGCTTTAAAACACTAATTTATTGATAGTTGCAAGAGTATTCAATATCTTTCTAGTAGAGTAGAAGTGTTTATTATTAGTTTTTTTCGTTCTAATATTATCTTCATATATAGCAGGGAATAATATTTAACTAGCGTGCTTTGAATGCTTGATGCCTAACTTAAGGGCATTTATATGTTTTCCCTTTTAATATATCATGAAAACTGTTAAAGATAAATTAATTAATGTATTTACTGCTTTCGAAAATGCTAAACGGCGTCAACTTTTGCATGAATTAAAGCTCGATGACATTAAACCTTCTCAATTAATGCTGACTATGAAAACGCTACTGACAATTTTAGTGACGAAGCTTTAAAATCTCTTTGACTTTCGCTTTTGCCTCAAAACATTTAAGCAGTCCTTGCATTACCTTGTGTTTGGCACAGTATATCTATTCCTTGGATTCAATGCCATAAAACTCCAACCAACCATCAAGCAATCATCGCACCCTAGAAAGTTTAGCACAATTCCCCGTAATGGCAAATAAAATTTACGAGTTAACCTTTTTTCGGACCATTTTCTCAGTTTCCCAATCTAATTCTGGCTCTTTGAGCTACTCTGGAAAGCAAGTTGAGGAACTTTCACAACAGGTTACCCATACTGACAAATTGAATTGATAAATATCATATCGCACCCGATCGCGAAGTTCTTCCAAATGACGCCTTAAACTTCCTACTTCAACTAAGTTTTTATCTAAGTTTTAACTAAGTTTATATCTAAGTGTTTTTAATGACTTTTTCTCGTTGTTCTAGAGATTTTCATGAGACTCCTATTATTAAAATTGGAGGAGTTTTAGAAGCGATACCTTGTATTCCTGTATTATTTCCACTATTGTTGACTATAGAATAAATTTTGTTGAGCTGCTTTATGGCAGGATTTCTCATTTATTATGCTTAATTTTGAGCACTTAGGTTTCCCTTTCCGTTACACGAGGCATTATGATATCGGAACGTACTGTATAAAACCGATTATGAGCAGCTATAATCTTCCATCTGTAGGCTTCATTTCTTGGGCTCAAATTTATAAGAACTGGGCTTGGATTGAGTTTGCCATCTAGTCTTTGTTGTCAAACATCGTGGAAACAAAATGCATATTAAGTGTTAGCTTATTGAGACTAGCAATAAGATTAAACTTATTTTTCCAACCTGTAAAGTTTATGATATTTATTTATACTCGAATAAATTTTATTAAAACGAATCTTATAAAAGAGAACTGCCACGTCAAAAAATGCCGATTTTCACAGCCTTTATGATCTACAAAATTTATTCTGATAACTTATCTCTGACTTTATGATGCCTAAGCGAATATTTACGTTTATGTATTCTCACAAATAACTATTCTATCTGATATCCTTTTTCACCCCTCTCAGGAACATGTGCAACATATTTCTATCGAAAGATTAAAGAGGCAGCTTACAGTTCGTTACAAAAGTGTCGCTGGGATGAAGTTACATATCTGATAAGAAAATTCAGGCCATGAGAATTAACATATGTTGGATATTATGTCCTTGGTAAAGATACTTTTGTCAACGAATTACTGATAAAGAAAAGAAAATCATCTTTGTGCTCTAAATTTTATACATTAAGAAAACTATAAGAGAAAGTAAAATGATTGCATTCAACATCTTAAAACTTTTTCCTGCTGTTGTAAAAATATTTTGTATATATATTATTGTTCAAGGAATGAGTAACACCAAATTTATTTATTAGATTTTTTAATGAAAAAAAATGAAGCTGAAAAAATAAGCAAATTATTTTTAATAAAAAAAAATGAAAATTTTACTATCGCTAAAATTATTGAAATTTATAACAGATATTTTTATCTCTTAATAAAATTATACAATGTTGCCATTACTTAATAGTAATTTTAGGTCTACTACTTGCATTTTTTTTGGAATTTTAAATTTATACAACTTTTTGAAACGTGAGTAAAATCTCTGAACTCTGAAACTCAGCAACAGTTTTCTTATTTAAAGAACTTTGTTTTTATTATTTTCAAATATTCCACATTTATTGTTTTCGCCCAAACCTAATTTTTCTCGACACTTGGTTGGTACAACAGTATTCATGAATTTTTAAAATACAAATATTTTATAATGTTACGTACTACTAACTGTAAGTTTATGGTATGAACATGATGAAAATGACGCACAAATTTAAAAATTTTATTTTTCCCCTTCATATATTTCTATCTAAAATTAATTGCACAGTTTTGTTTGAGGTAATAACATCTTACATTATACATTTTCCTTTAATTAATATTGTAACTCCTTTTTTTTGTATCTTCAGATTAAGTTAAAAAGTCATGAAAGATGTCATTCAACAGTCCCTTGGCCCTTGAAAACGAAATATTCTAAAAATTTCTAAAGGATATTGAATTTGCAATTGGTAAGCAATCTATCCAAATATCTATATATCTATCCAATTATCAATACTATTATATCTATCCAAAATATTTATATCTACATATGTTATGTATGTGATAAAACGTGTAATGTAACTCCTTCCACTGCAGCTTAACTTAAATTAAAAAATTAGGATAAACGATTTTCAAAGTTCCTTGACCCCTTGAAAAAGAAAAATTATCTTAACGCACTTTATACAGAAATTTTTTATGATTATTAGAATGTTTTTATAAAAGCGTTTGTGATACTAGTAATGCTGCCTACCATTGTTAAATCAAGACTTACTCTAATAGGGAAAACTAAGCGTTAATTTCAATTTTATGAAAAAAATAATTTATATTTACTTGAATTCCTATTAGTTAAACCGCAAAATTGTATGCTGTGTCAAAGTCATTTCTCTCTAAAGACGTCAAGTACTTATAGGTTAAATCTAGGATCCACGCTTAGTAGGGCATTTTTCGTTTATATAAGCTCACATCACGGAATATCTAGGCTATACAAAATAAACTGAAGTGTCAGAAAAAGGGTTCTTTCGCACACATGCAAATAAGGAGGAAACGCATCCAGTCAATAAAACTCGATCTGTTCAGCAGTGCTTATATTAAACGATATGCTTTAGGGAAGCTTTTAAATTGATTTTGGCTGATACTGTGGCAAGTTGTCACGATTTAAGTGACTTTGAACGTGGCTTAAGAATCAGCCCCTATGAGATGGGATAAAAACTTTAGGCAGAAATAGCACGAGTGTTGCAATTATTTTCTGTGGATATAAAGAATCTCTAAAACCAACTGGAGTACGGGTAAAAAAAACACTGAAGAAAAGAAATTATTGACTACCCAGCAGATTTATTTTACGAGATGGCATTCAGAAATGTGTCTAATTTCTACAAACTACAATGTAGGCTATCAAAAGTGTCAGAACGGGAACTATGCAGAAGTATGCTTATTATGAGTATTCGGGACCAAAAGCCAGTAAGTACACCTGATGACTGTAAGTCCCAAATCTATTAATTTCGCCTGAGTTCACTAGCAGTTTAATTTATCTGACTAGTCTCGTTTTCATTTTTGATAACATCGTATAAATATGGGTAGAATACCGAGAAGCTATGGATCAGGTTAAAAAATAGATGTTTAAGCTGGATGAACATCTGTGATAGTATGGCACGTGTGTAGTTTGCAAGATTTGTAAACCGTGGTATATCTGAAGACAAAATTAATGGATGATTGAATGATCAGTATGTTAACATTCTTTTTAACCATTTACAATTCATGCTATTCATTCATTCCAATGGGATTCTACAATTCCAACAGGAAAACTTGACACTTTGCAAGTCAAAAGTTGCTACCAGGTAGCAAAAGAAGTTTCTGATTTTAAAGTTATCTATTTGTAAATAAAATACTCTAACATGAACATTATTCAAATTTTAAGGACTTCGAAGTTCTGATTAAATTAATTGAGACAATAACGAATTCTGTCCTAATACGATCCAAATGGTTCTTCCAAGTGGTTATATTAAAATTTTCTGTCATATTGTTGGAAATATTTCCAGCCACTCCTCTTTTTTCACTGTAACCGAATACTTTGGGCGCGCAGCGCCAGTGTCCTGCTTATATAATATCTCTATCTCCCTGTAGAGCTTGGCTCTATGAGCGATGCATGTATAAATGGATGCCTTGTTTTTAAAAAATGTTCTTGGTCGTGGTAAAAGCACCACGGAAGCTAAAATTGGAAACTATGTATCTCTAGTAATGTAAATAATGTACATAATTTTAAAATTACTGTAATAAAGCTCTCCCATATAGAAGATTACTTGGAATGGAAATATTATTTTCTTCATGGTGCCGAAATAGATCTAACATATTGTTACTTGAATACTACTTGCTTACTTGAATGCTAAGGATTTCTTGGAATAATTAATATTTTTCTTCACATATTATGGAACGCTTAAAGATGATATTTAATTACAGGAAATTATATTGTCGAGAAATTTTAGTTTTAAATTTACATGCTAATTTTTGTCTTCTGAGAATGGCTTCTGACGTACTTAATCCAGTCTGGACAATATATTGTAGATGACTTTAATTATTAGGAAATCAAAAAACAATTGGTTATGACTTAAAAATTGAATGGTATTATTTTGATGAAGTAATAAATGATATTTGATTTCAAGATTTTTAGATTAAAAAAGTTAAGTAATAGACTTAAATGTAATTTTAGCAGATTTGCTACACACACACACAAAACAAACAACTTGAAAGTATTTTTGAATAACATTTAAAGCCTGATTTTGAATAAAAAATAATCTTTTTGCACTCGTCTCTCCTATGAGGAGCGAATTTCTGTGTCATAAGGGCTGTATTTTTATATAAATGTAGAAGAAAAAATATTACTGAGTCCCTATCAGTAAAAATTAATTATCAATATTACAGCTTCGAAAACTGTGTTGTTTGAAGGGATTTCATATTAATCGTTTAGAATTTTATGAACATTAAAAAACGTAATTTAAATAATCAATTAGTTTTGATCAAATTTTGTCAAAATTGAGAAAAATTTACATCGCTTTAGTTTTACCAAAAAGAAATATAAATAGAACCATTAATTTATAATTACACTTTACATATTTAAATACCCTATTTTTCTTTTATGTAATTCTAAAGAAATTACTCTAGGAAAAAGCAAATCTCTCAAACCTTGTTCAGAATCCTTCTATTTTATTCCTACAACCATAGAATGGTCATTGATCTACGAAATTTTATGTATTTTGAAAAAAAAAGTAAGAAAGTAAAATGATTTTAAAAATTTTTAGCCTTAAAGTTTTGTTATAATTGATCGGTAACTAAGCCGTTAATATTATAATATTCGTTTAAGTAATTTAGATCTAGCGATTTAACAAATATTTAGCATAATAATAAATGCTGGTAGACAAAAAAATGAAGAAGGTGATGGATCCAAATTAAAATGAACTGAAGAACTGATAACAGATGTTCTTAAATAGATACGTTAGTATTTCATTCCAGTACAGAGTACGATAAGATAATCTAATACTGATCAGATCAAGGTCATGTTCTTTCATGGTTACCTTTTACACTCGACCACATGTTAGATCCCACGTATCGATCCTACACACAATAAGCCCGAAGATTTGCAACATATTTAAACGTTTAAAATATGTTCCTATTTAATATAATAAATTTGGTTTTGAGAATATTGTGTTTTTTAGTGTTCATACTCTATATCAGAAGTCTGCAACATTTTGTACCTTAGATCACATCCTAGATTACCGGTCGGACGGCGAGTGCCATTTATTTTTTAAGGTGAATTTAGAGTTAAACAGTGTTAATAATATATTTCCATAATTTACAATAAAACATTTAATTCCACTAATGCAATGCAGTTAATCATTAAAACATTATTAAAAAATGTTTACATAGCAATTTCTTGAAATCAGTAATATCTTTATTCTGGTCACATCTAAATCTATCGATGAGCGCAATGTGCATAGGATTGGGGACCCCTGCTCTAACTCATGTCCTTCCAGTATGTAAGTTAAAACTCTATAAATATATTTTTTTTCTAAATATGAATAACCATGTCACTTAAAAGGAAAACCGAGTTACGAAATGAAGTATATACTCTTAATAACTTTGATAAAAAGGCATTTTTGAACTTTTTTCTTGATTTTTTTCATATATTGTATTCTTGTAACGACGTGTTCATGGACGAACTTTTCCGATTAAGTCCATAAATTTTCTAAGGTATTACGGTTTGAAGATTAGGATGGAGTGTGTAGATCTTATTTGTAGTGGTATTACGAATGTAACTGGTTTATCTCCGTCAAATGTTTCGAGTCATTGCCTTGATAAATCGAAATTTTGACCAAAGTAAATGACACATTTTTGCAGCGATTGTCGTGACTGACGAATTTTTGCAAATTATTATTTAGAATGTTAGAATATACCAGTCTATGCATAAGGGTATCAGTGAAAAGAAGTTCTCCCACTTATCTTGCTGCAATATTACCCAAATTCCAAACGAAATGTTTTCAATTTATGTTGCTTCTCCCGACTGCACGTCATGCTTTGTATCATCCAAACCTTTCTTAGAGATTGAATTTACTGTCATCAGCGAACAAAACAAAGTTCTAAAATGATTTCTGTTTTTAAATACGTAATAAATCACAAGGTTAAGAAATAATTTGTAACAAGGTTAAAAAGTTATTTGATTTTTGATTTTTTTTTTACCAAAGAAAGTATTTTTTGTTGATGTAAGTAATCAGAGGCTTCAGTATTAAAGAACTACTGTGAATACTAATAATACGTCTAATAGTTTCAGCTGATATTCTTTTAATTTTTTCCATTTTAGAAGTCATCAATAATAAAAGTTTTAGTATACTATGCTTAAGTTTTTTCTTTATCGAGTGTAATATCTTTGCAGTAATGCTTAAAATTTCTCTACAGTCTCTCACATATCCCTTGAGATCCAGTGCTTTAATAATCATGCAGTATTTTTTGGCCAATTGTGACTGTATCTAATCAACAAAGCAAGTTTTTTTGACACATTTTCTATAGTTCATTGGATGACTAAACAATATTCGTTCTCAGAAGTTTCTTTTCTATATCGCATATCAAATGATTTGAAATACAAAAGAATAATTTTATTCGAAATAAACTGTCACTAAGCGTAAATTCTTTATGTGCAATCAAGAGAACGCTTTGAAGACAATTTGGCAAGATCAATGTTCAACTCTAAATTTGTTTACATACATACATAATATTGCGGTATCATTTTCCGACAGTTTCATATCTATATGTTTATTGGAAAAAATGAATAAATTAAGCAATGTTTTTCCGTATAGCGGTAGAGGTTTGGCAAGAGTATCAATAAGAAAAAAAAAATCAATTATTAAATAGAAATTGTTTGTGAAATACTTCAGACTTTTAAGGTGTAAACTCAATTTCAGTGATCAGTGTTATTAAACTACAGTATTTTACAAAATTATAAGACTACTGTACTTCTTAATATCTAAATAATTAATAGACTAATATATATATATATATATATATATATATATATATATATATATATATATATATATATATATATATATATATATAGATATATGTCAGGAAAATTCTCAGGGTTTTCAAAACTTAAATCAAGGGTAAAAATTTCTTCGTCATTTTCCATTCCCCTTTTTAATTAATAACACAGGCCTGCGATGAAAAAAATACAAGGGATGTGACATCTAAACTTAACGTATTTTTTAGTACTGATTTTGAAAAGAATCATTAAAAATGTCTATCACGTCACATTTTTTTGAAAAATTGAATTTTATGTGATTTTTATGAATATTTCTCACGTATTTTGCTTTCATACTTTCCTTCGTGTTTTGACATTTTACCGTGATGAAACCCTCAAAATTACCCTTCTGTGGTAAACTACAACAGCGCAGTTAGTATTTTAGGGCTTTTAAAGCTTCAATGTTGATCCAGATCACCAATTAGACAGATTCCTGGAAGCGCGCGAGCCTGGGAAGAGCCTAGGAACGCGCAATGTACCTCTTCATCATCCCTCCCTCCCGTCGCAATGACTGTTAACCTATAGCGACGCTCGGATCCTTATCAGTGACCTCATATAAGCACCAGTACTTAGTCTGTGAAAGAGGCAACTCAAATATTAGGCTCCAGATTGAAAGAAAAAAAAACTTATTGGCCAAAGGAACCACTTTTTATTGGTACAAGAATCGTGAAAAGGAATTTATTCAGTATTTTGACGAAGATGAGAACCTCATTTATTACTCAGATGTTCCTGGATTGATGAGAAAATTTAAGATTCCTTACAATAAAGATGAATGGAGGCTTTTCATAGATTGGTCAAAAAGGAACCTTAAAGCTGTCCTAATTCATCAAGGAAACCAATGGGCATCTGTGCCAGTTGAATACTCGGTGCATTTAAAAGAAAGGTATGAAAACCTAACTCTCGTTCTCAACAAAATAAAACATGACAACCACGGCTGGATCATTTGCGGTGATTTAAAAATCATCACCATGATTCTCGATCAATAAAATGGGTATACAAAATTTCCGTGTTTTATTTGTGAGTGAGACAGCCGTGACAAAACACAATACTGGGTCAGAAAAGATTGGCTCAAAAGGCAGAATCTTGTGCCAGGCACCAAAAATGTAATTCGAGAAAACTTGGTTGATAAAAAAAAAATAAATATTACTACCCCCCTGCACATAAAATTAGGTGTTATGAAACAGTTTGTTAAGGCTCTTCCAAAAGATGGTGATTGCTTAAAATATATGTGTAAAAAGTTTCCTGGATTTTCTGAAGCCAAATTGAAAGAGGGAGTCTTCGTAGGACCAGACATCCGAAAACTTATTAGGAATAAAAAATTTGAGACAACTATGACATTAAAGGAAAGAGAAGCTTGGGTTGCCTTCAAAGATGTTGTGGAAAAATTTCTGGGCAATCACAAAGATCCCAAATTTAAAACAATTGTTGGCAATATGCTAGACAAAATTCAAGTGTTGGGCTGCTCCATGAGTGTAAAATTTCATTTCCTCCAATCGCATTTGAACTTTTTTCCCGAAAATTTAGGATCCGTCAGCGAAGAACAGGGAGAAGGTTCCACCAAGACATGAAGGATATGGAGAGAAAATATCAAGGTAGGTGGAATAAGAATATGCTTGCCGACTATTGTTGGATGTTAGCAAGAGATGAAGATAAGGTTGAACGTAAAAGAAGAACTTCAAAGAGAAATTTTAGCTGAAAAAATGTACGTAACTAAATTTAAATGTCTTTGTTTCGCATTGAGTTTCAAATATATTTCAAACTTACATTTATTATATATATAAACCTTAATAAAATGTAAAAACAGGTCGTTGGGGTTTTTCTAGGAGTGTTTTTCTTATAAAATTAATGTAAAAAATTTAATAACGAGGGAACTTTTTGTCTCGCCCTGGTGCAGCTCATGCGTTCTGGTTGCGATGGTTTTCATTCTTTATATACAAAATGTATACATTTTAATTTTAATTGCTGTTTAAAAATTAATATGCCTAATCATAAACAGATTAAATAAACTCACATGAATAGATAAAACCCACTGTTGCCAGTCAGTACAAGCTAACAGTTCGAAAAGCATTTTTTCCATATAGGATATTACCAGTAATATGTACATCAATTTTACAAAAAATCCTGACGTGATGGAAAAAAATGAAAGTCATTTTCGAAATCAGCATACCAAATAACTTAAAAATAAGAAAAAACTTCTCTTGTATTTTTCAAAAATTTCAATTTCGCAGGCCTGTGTAATTGACCACTGGGGCTACAGTTTACGCCGTCGGAGAAGGGGCCTGACCAATTATAATCCTACATGGCCCTAGCGAACAATTTAGGAAATTTCCAAATAAAAAGGAGATACACGCTGTCGCAGACAGATTTTTCTAGATATTTTCCCACAGATGTCGACCCAGGTGTTACGTGTCGTGTACATAGAACTTCATGCTAGTTGACCCTTCAGTTTGTCCTGTCCCTATGATGAAGTGGGAACCCGTCCTTCAACGTTATCTTAATAAAGGTCTTTAGATGAAACGGTATCATTTTTATGGCCATGACTGCAAACCTCCATCGAGAAGTCAGTCTCATTACATATATATATATATATATATATATATATATATGTGTGTGTGTGTGTGTGTAATATATCGAAATTATTACATCTAAAATATCCAAGATCCTCTTTTTCCTCCTTCCCATTCTTTAATACCTAATTTCCCAGCCATAAAATGTTCAGATTCAAGTCCGACTTAATTCTTTTTTCCCGTCTTCCAAACCTAACTTTAAAATAGATGCTAATTTTCTGTCCACTGGCTATATTTTCGAGCTGACTTGAATGATCGAAATTCATTTCCGACTGCCAATAACGCTGAGTAATCTCTTGTTCTCTTCAGAAAAAAAATCACGTAATCACTTCCTGTTCGGAGAAATTTCTGAATGAAATGTGTAGTCGGGAACATTCAATGCTGAGCTCTTCTCTTGTAAAGGCGTGCATTTTTAGAATGAATAAATTTAAGTTCCACAACGTTGGATTTTGCAGTTTTTTAATTAAGCCACGACTGCAAATTACTTAGGTTCTCTCATTGTCTAGTAAGCCTGGACAATTCAAACAATAGGGGCTATTTTTATGTAATAGGCGAGACTAATTTCGATCCGTTACACATATATAAATGTAACCTATGAAAATATTCTTCCACCAATTACACGGGAGAATTAGCCCATATTATTTAAGTTGCCCGGCCTTCATGGGCGAAAAGAATTCCTACTTAATTTGCAATCATAACGTTTAGTCGCTCATCGATATCAAACCCTAGAGAGAGCGTGTTTCCAAGAGACCAAAGATGTGTCAGAACATTTTGAGAGGCAAGAACCAACCTTGAACATTTAAGCCAGCTCGAAAACCACATAGGCAGCAATTTAATTATTGTTGAAACGACACCATTTTTCTGGGATAGGTAGAAAAGACATAAAATTATCTTTTATTCCAGTGTTAGTTTGGATGAGAAGGGTAAAACTCCTTTATCTGACATGTTACTACTGAGAAATTAGATATTAAAATATGAGAAGGGGAAAAAGAAGAGTTTTGGATAGATATTTTAGGGATAATAATTTTGATATATTAACTATATGTGTGTGTGTGTGATCCTCTTTCTTGCAAATATAAAATAGAATTCGAAAGACAAAATGGCATAGTTTGAAAAGATTGTAATTGTCAACTCACTGAACGACAAACTGATTATCCTCCTCTAGTGCCAATGATATGGCTGATCCACGGATGTCGATGGCACCAAGAGGATCTTTGGTTTGGGCGTCACCTTCATTCTTATAGTAAAGTAATCGGCATTTCCCTTCATCTAAGACGAACCACATGCGCTTTCTTCCCTTCAGTCGACTTAAAGCTAAAAAAAAATCAAAATAGCAATTTAGAAAGGAGTTTTTTTTTCAGAAGCTATTCAAATTTTATTCATGTAATATGTAATTTCTATAATTATTTGAAATTTTTTTATTATCGTATTTTTTTAGTTGAATTGTAGAAGTTTAATAATAAATAGGTAACGTGGCCAGTTATTTTAAACTTTTTCAAATGCGATTGAATGAATACTGATTACATGTGACTTAGTGATTAGTGTTTGTGAGATTAAACTGAGGCCTCATCAAATTAAACTTTGATGATTAATATAAAACTTAAATAATCTATGCGACTATCAAATAACATTATACCCGTTGCAGTAGTATTATTAAATACTGATAAATTTCTTTACTAATAAATAATTTTATCAGCATTACATAAACGAGATAAAAAGAAAATTAAGATTATTTCATTCGAACTTGTTATTAGATGCTTTTAGTACAGCACACACGATATTTTCTGTTGGATGTTTAACCGATTCCTTAGTAATAGTAAATGTTAATTCATTACGAGATAAGGATAAAATTCTAAATATTGCAGATTAGTCATGAAAAATTACTATACTAAATTAAATTTTCTTACTTCTAAACCCAGTTAAGCTATATTTTGACATGCTTAAATATTATATATAGTAGATGTAATAATGAAACCAGGTAAATTTGAAATTACAGGACATCACGTAACAGTAAGAAACATGATTTTAGGAAACGATGTTATATCTTTACTTTTATATTGTCATGACTTCTATAATGTAGAAATGACCAATTAACGGCCCATAGAGTAAGTTTTTCATGCCATTGGAAAAGCAGATTTTTGTTTTCAAAATATTGATTTTACAGTAGTATCCTCTTTAGTCTTTAATAAGGAGTGTCAGAAACTTGTAGCACTTTACAATTAATCGAATACAATTTATTCATAAGTATTTTTATTGATTTTCATTATGTATAAAAAGATAGATGTCCCTTAGTAATCATTGATTATTTTTTGAAAACATGCAACTCCTTTTGTTTCAGTTTCAAAGCGCTTTAACCTTTGCCTTTAATCTGTAGCTCAAATCAATTAAAATATATTTCAGTTGATAAACTTTTATATTGGTGCATACATTATGGAGCTGTATTATTAAATTAAAACTGATTGTTGTTAATTCTGTTCTATACGCATAAGAAATTGAACTCAACTCATTTTGTTAATTCGCTTCATCTGTTATGGAAGGAATAAAAATAATTAAGAATATGAAACATAAGCAACTAAAACTGAAAACTCAGATTTATACGCATTAAATAATTCTGATTTGTAATGTGTGTTATCGCATGTAAACTGCAATAAAACTAAAGAAACTTCTACTTAAAATTAAAATGTCATTACTTAATGCCGAACAGAAATTAATTTCTTTTGATTTATTTTATATTAGTATCAAAAATTCTTTCTTTATTTTATTTTAAAGATAGTGTATGACAGAAATAGAAATATTGAAAAAGTTTCAATTATTGTTTTATGCTTTCATGGGTTTGAGTCTGAAAAGGGTAAGGTTCGTTGATTTTTCTCATTTGTCTTATAAATGTTAGAGAGAAGGCTTATTTATCTAAACGGGTGGATCTACTCAGGTATTCGTAAACAACAATAAATTCTAACTATTCTAGGAATATGGGCAAATAATCCTGATAAAGTCCTAATACTGATAAATATTAACTCCTTGCCTGTTCTCCAATTTCGGAATGCCCGACCTGAGTTTGGGCAAGAGAAAAACAGTATTTCAAGCCTAAAATAGGTTCGTCCAATGCCTAATATTTAATTGGCCATTTTTCCAATAGATAGAGATACTACCCCGTGAAAAGTTTCGAGCCATTTATCGCTATTTCTCGGATACTGTAAAGGATTTCTGAAATTGAAAGAAATCGGAGGGTCATGAAATTCATAACTGCTGATATAGATAATAATATTGTTGTATTAGTTTATTATATTTAACCACAAAGTTATGTCATTTTGTTTATTTTACTTTAATTTGAGCAAAAATTACAGTAATCCTTTAAAATTTCCCCTATTATGTGAAAATGCTGAAAATAGTAACTATATCATAATGAAATTTTGTTTTTTTCAAAAATAATCTATTTCTAACATTCTGATGATAATAAAAAACAAAATTAAAAAGAAATTTTTTGTTTATTTTAGGCATGTTTTTCTCAAATATATTCCACAGGCAAAGGGTTGAATTGAGAAATTGTCTATTTAAATTAAAAATTGAAGACTATGCAATTGAGAATAAAAATTCGTCAGTAAAAAATCTTTAATTTACATGGATGTATGGGAATTGTAATTGGTCAATGATTGATTTATCTGTGCTTTATTTCACTAAAGGATGCTAGTATTTTAACCGCAAAATATCAGAGAACACTCTGTAATAACTGCAGGAAGCACTCTAGCTAGTGAAAGAAGTCTTAGGATCTCAAGAATTGTTATATATATATGTGTGTGTGTGTGTTTGAGATATATGATGGTCAGTTCATTCTTCTAAGTCAAATATTGAAATGTAATTATTTTAAGGGGGATTATACAGTTAAAAATGAGGAATAATATTTTAATATGAGCAAAACTTCGCCAAATTAATTGTAAGAATTAAATTTAAGGATGAATCTCTGATACCAATTTGAACTGTACCTTGTAATAACAAGGTATACAAAAATACACATATATAAAATATATACAATAAAAGTATTAACATTATTGGAATTAATTCATTCTATGTAATTGATGTCAAATCAACAATAAAAAATTGAAATTTTTATCTGACAGTTATACAATAATTTGGTCCGTAAGCGGTTAAAAATATCTATCAGTATATAAGTATAAAACATATCATAATGATAAAAAGCACGTCAAACTGATATGAATAAAATCTGTAGTGTTGGTTTTACGTCTCTAAATAATAAAAACAACAAGTTTCAAATATAAAAATAACCTTTTAAAGGATGGTAATTTCGCAGCGAAACCACTTGTTAAAAGATATTTTCCTCATCTTTTAAAAGACATGAGAATGCTTTCTTCGATTTTGAAGCTTTATATTAGCAACAGATAATACAACTGCACTTAATCCCCCTCCTTTGAAATATACGTGTTTAAACTTCCGTAGACAAATCTAGAATTTGATTTTTTTCCCTCTTATGACCCTAAATAAAATCTGCTTCCCAAGAAGACATAAATTATTTAGCTAATTAATTGGTACACTATTTTTAAGATAATTATTCATTATTATCTAAATATTTTAATATTTTATAAAAGTATAATTTTCTTAAGATATAATTTAATATATTTAATATATTTAATTTTATAAGAAATGTGGTTTCGCAGTGAAAACCCCTTCAAATTCCCCTTATTCAAGGAATGTAAATTTTGTTCAGATATTGCACATTTATAAGGTTTATAGATAAGATTTATAAACTAGTTACATTCAGTACCAAAGAATTTTTAATGTTGTTTCTTAAAGGAATTAAAAGTCAATCCATTTAATACAAAATGTACTGCAAAAAACATTTATAAAAATGAACAGAGTGTTTTCTCCTTAACTAACTCGTATATGGCCTCCTTGTAACGTACAAGTGATGTCAGTGGCTCTATAACAAAATTTTTTCAATCCTACTTAAATCTATTTAGAACTAAACGTTATATCCTTTAACATCACTTTAAAAAGTCATCCAGAATCGTCCACATGCCAACTACATTGTTGGATATTGCCTATATGTTACAAAAACAGATATTTCCAAATTGCAAGAAGATGCTGCGAAAAGGTCAGTCTCACCAATTCAAGTTTTCTAGATTTATCGATAGCCCTGATGTGTAATTAAAAAATCCCACTCTTATGAAAATAACAAAAGCAAGTATGTAAAACTGTTCATATGAAGCAAATAAGTGTTTGAAATTCACATATGTCTTTCTCAATGGTTTTCAAAAAATCTCAATTCTTGAGTAATCCCTTCCACATACTCTTTATGACGATGCTAACTTAAAAATTTTTTTTATATGGACCTGGATTTGTTTCAAATTTGGCATCTAGCATTGGCTGCAAATTTATACATAAAAATATTGATACACTTTGCACATACCCTGTAAGAGACTATTTCATTTACATGATAATATTTCGTCTTCAAATCAATAATTTTATTTGCCTCATTATGTTCCTCTCACAAAAAAAAAACTTTTCTGTACATTTTGTACGTTATTGATATTAACTTTGAGGAAAAAATTTTCAAACAAATGTCAAATATTTTGATAAAAAATTACATCTCCTTTAACATATATAAGCGGCGTTTCTAAAGCAAATCATGTTAAGATTACCAACAATATGATGAAATTAAAAATTAATTTTAGATTTTTATTTTACAAGGTGATCCAAATAGTTCTTTCAAAATATAACCGGATCCTTCAATGCAAAATTCACCGAAAATTCCATGAAGAGTGTGAGTTTAAGCATGTTCTTCATATGACCATACTTTAAAAACAGTTTGCCAGATGTTTCTGGGATTTTTAAAAGAAATGTCCCAAATCAAATTTTGTCATAATGTTTGGCATCCACAGTGTTTGTGACCAGTAAAATAAAGCAACAGAATGCTAATATGCTTCAAATATTTATGAAAGATAAAGCATTTGGCTAATCTTCTGATTGCTATCCTTTTAAAATAACGATTTTAAATTATCATTATAATGAACAGAAAAACATATAAATTTAGTTTTGAACATAAAGCAGTATTATCGGCTTTTTTTCAGAGATCTTGTCGTACAAACAATAGGAAAGGTCTGTGAAATGACAAACGTCTGTGAAACTTGAAAATATTAGAAAAAATCAAAACATGAAAATGAAAGGATAATTAGGATGTTTAGGGAATTATAGTTCTCAGTAATGGGAATTAAAATTTTTCTTTATTAGTGTTATAACTGTAAATCTCTAAAAAGAAATACTAACATTTATCACAGAAAAGAAAGCAACAGTATAAATTTTAACCTAATGCGTTGTTAGTGATTAAAAAATTTTTGCATAATTTTGAGATCTAGATTAAAAATAAAGTGTCTACTGTGAATACTACTTAATTTATAATACTCTAGAGGCTGAACATGTTCCAAGTATTTTAAACAAGTTGATGTAAATTTGAGTTTGCTCATATAAAAATAGATTCCTGAAATTTATTTATTCTTATTTAAACTTATGATATCTAACTATACCCTACTATAAATATCAATTTTTTTCAGATATATATATATATATATATATATATATATATATATATATATATATATATATATATATATATATATATATATATATATATATACATTTATATACATACATACATACATATATATATATATACATATATATATATATATGTATATATATATATATATGTGTGTGTATATATGTATATATATATATATATGTATGTATATATATGTATATATATGTGTGTATGTATATATATATGTGTGTTTATGTATATATATATATATATATATATATATTATATATATATATATATATATATATGTTTGAATAAAAAAAGTACCGTTCTTTCCTTTTCAAAGCTGTTTCCCTCTCCCTACCGCTTTAAACTTTAACTGATATAAATTAGTCAATCAGTAAGAAAATCAGATATAAATAGCTTTTTCCCATGAACAAAAACCACTTATTTTGAAATCCAAATCGCTTATCAATGGTAGCTTTTAATCTCATTTTTTAAACATTAAGTACAGATATCAATTTCAGTTCTGAGAAAAGGTTTTAGACCTTTCTTGTCAATAACTCAAAACAAGATTCGGGTTTTTATGTACGGATTTTAACGATTGAATGTGTTTTCCTCTCATAAATTTCTAACGTTATTAAATCCACAACACCGACTTCTTTGTTGAAACCCCATTTTGGCTCAATAACTTGTGTTGGAGTTAGTTTTATTTTCAATAGAACTTAACAAAAAAAAATATAAATAAATAAAAAAACAGAAAACGACAACCATTGAAAGTAAAATACAGAGAATATTACATTTCTGATTTTCAACATTTTTAAAAATACAGCATAGTATTCCTTTCATATCTAAAGTACTTCTTACACAGTAAAAAACCTATATCTGATTTTGTGAATGAAAAGTTCATTATGAAAGAGTAATTTTTTTCTATTCATCAATATCGGTAAACTCTTAACAACTCCACTCAGAATATGACCTTATTTTGTAAGATTTTCATGACACGCTAACAATAACTATACATCTATAATGTTCGAAACAACGAATGAATTCTGCTTTTTCTTAAATAGAGCAATTAATTACATTTATAATGATATAATTTAGTGATTACACCAATCATAATCCTGAGCATTTCATATTTAGAAAACTATTTGCATTATATTAAAACTACAACTCATAGTTCAAATAACTTGAAATTACAAAATATTTAACAGATGTAATAATATTTACTATCTTAATAATTCCTATTTGCACATTTTAAGCTTTCCAGGGTGTAAAATCCTTCTTTAAAAGAAATCTATTTATATCGATCTGTGTATATTTAAACAATTTTTGAAGAAAATATATTTCGCTTAGATAAAGTTTAAAAGTGACAGAGGATGAAGCGTGGTAACTACTGTCAAAATATTTAAAGTCCTCTTTCCGTTACAAAATTTATTCTGCATGTAAATGTCAAACTCAACAGTTTCCAAGGAAATGAGTTTTTGAAGTATTTTTACTGTGAAACAAATTTTATGAAAATCTATTTTAATATACTTTTTTACTAATTCTTTTTCTCAAGATTCATGTATATGGATGAATGGAAAACGTTCTAAATTTCAAGTTTAGAAACACTTTTATATTGAAATTTTATAGGATAAATATTTGCTATTGAAGTAGAAATCAATAATACTTAATTTAAGATTTCTTTTTCATAGAAACGTATTTAAGCATTGTGACTTTGATTTTTCATGGGTAAACAATTATTTTATTTTTAAAAAAAGTTGTTTCAAGACTCCTTCAATTTGAAAAAGAAAAGGTTTTTATAATATCATTCCAAAATAAAGAGATAACACTGGCAATATATTTGACATAATATTATTTATTAAATTTCTAATTACATATGTCAAGAGTTTTTCAGAAAGTAAATACCATTACATATATATCACTGTACAACTCTGTAGTTATTTTGGTTGTATTTATATAAATATTAATATTCAGTTCCCATCAGGATTTTCACGGTGCTCTGCTTTTAAAATGTTCTTTTATAATCTTTTTCATTTGAAGTTACACAAAATGGAGTAGCAATTGCTTTAGAATTTTTTATTACCTAAAAAAGAAAATAATGTTATGACATTCAGTAAATAAACCTAAGTTATTAAGTACACTACTATACATTCCATAATAACTATTCATGAAAAGTTATTCAGAAAATAATTTACTCAACGAGTTTCAAATAGAAGTAAAATATATAAAATATATTAACTAACCTTTGTAAATAGTCCAAAAGGAAATTCTAAGAAATTCAAGCTTTCTGCTTCCGATCAAGGGCAAGTTCGTCCTTTTGATCTATGACGAGTAACTAATCATATTGCAAACTTACCTTTAGAAATATGAAATACTAAAATCCGAAAATTGACCTCCTAGTAGTCTTAATATATATAGTATAGATATGTAATCAGTAATAATATTCTTCACCAGTTACACGGGAGAAACAACCTATGTTTATTTAACTGCCAAGGGTTGCTTTCAATGTAACTCAGTTGCAGAAAGGCTCTCACTCAGAACTCGAGACCAAGCGAAATATTTTTTAAAATCCCTTTATTTCCATACACTCACAAGAGAAAAACCTGCCTCTGTTTGAGCTGTGAAGAAGCTGTCACGAGGAGAGGAAAATCACTTGGATGACTTCTTGTGACAAAGTTTGAAATGAGCATTTATTTTTTAACTTGATAAAACAGTATTGGTAAAACCGGAAACAACGATATTAAAATTGTAAAATTTTCAGTTTTCTTTGGGAGAATGGGTAGCTGGGTTAGTGAATGAAAAAAAGTCATGCATAATTTTTAATTCAATCCTTAGTTTTGGCAAAAGCGGATAGAATGCCAATCTCACTGATACACATCCCTTATTTATTTTGGGTGGCTGGGAAAGTTAAAATCAAGAAAAGTAGAAAGTGGATAGGAAGAATTTCATGAACAAGAATTTTCGACATATTACACACACATATAAATATGTGTGTGTAATAATACTTTAACTAGAAACTAACAGACTTAATAATAATTGTATTTTAAAATAAATATCTGGCGATTCTGTCCTTAAAATTGCAACCTTTGGCGAAAAACTTTTGTTTTATTTTCACATTGGGGTTATCTTGACGACTTCGAATAAAACAAAATTAATTTCTTCTTAGCTCAATAATTCTTATACAACTCCTTTGCGTAACTTAGTTTCTCTTCGTCCGTTTTATCATGTGACTATTAGGGTCCTGATTGTCTGGTTCACACCACTATATAACGGCATGTAAATGTTTTTCACTCCAAATGCTAAAATATATTCACCATTTTTGCTTCCAAATATTCGAGTTTTCCTTTTTGGCCACTCGATTGCGCCATATCCAATATGCATACTCTTTTTTTAATTGTAGTAGGTTTAAAAGCCTACGGTATATACGTATATATATATATATATATATACACGTAAATATAAATATATATGTATATATACACACATACAGACACATACATGAGGGTCAGTCTGAAAGTTAGTTTCACTGCTTTAAAAAACAAAACAGGTTTGAAAGTTTTTAATAACTTTATTTATATCCTAAACTTCCATGCAAAATCTTCTCCTGACGTATTTCCTTCCATTATATAAACATTTGCCAAGGCGAGGAACAATTTTTTCTGCAAAGAAATCTCGTCCAACGTCCGATAATTATTCTTGGGTTACAACTTTTACTCGTTATCCTAATGGTATCCAGGCTTTGAAAGTTCTTTCATGGAAGTCTCGAGGTGAAAGGTGTGCGCTTTAAGGAGATTTATCTCCCATTATTCACTAAGTGTTGTCAGGAGTTCATACGTTTGTTTTCTTGCATTTCGCGATAGCTTGATGCGACATTGCATTTTTACAATACAATTCATACAACTAACGGTAAATTGCAGTTCACTTACACTTTTTTCCCTGTAAATATCATATCACTGCAAGCATTTCTGATTCGGATGCCATTTGAAGCTGTCCAGATATGTTTATAACTGATTATAAGATAAACTATAACTGCCGTGTGTACACTGCTAAGTCACACGATACAGGTAAATGTCTGAAGTGTCGTGACAACAAAGTTTTATCCCAATAGCAAAAAATGTTTTCTGTGAAAGAATGCTGCTGACTGACCTTTGATTGACCTACGATGTATGTATATAACACACACATATATATCCAAATGTATATCCATCCAAATTTTATTGCCATTCTTTTAAATCTAATATTTAATTTCGAATAAAGAAGCAATAGAAAAATTAAAACTCTTCATTACTAGTGCATTAAAATATTCTGTATTTGCCTATGTACTTTAATATGTCACAATGTTCTTATATATACATGCAGATGCAATTGCCGGGATTATACACATGAAGCGAAAATTATTACATTTTTTTAAAGTAAAAATCACTGTTTAAAAGTTTTAGGTCTTAAATTTGCTTTCTTCTCCTGCTTGTTTGCCCTGAAGTTAAAAAAATTATCACGATATATTCAAATAGTAATTTGTAAAATGTAAATGAAGCATTTGATTTTTAAAATAAAATGAATGATTAGACAATTGTAGCATGCAAAAAATATTAGTTCAAATTAATATTTTTCGAAATGTATAATTATAAATTTACCATTTAAAACAACTGTTTTGACAATTTTTGTGAGAAAATTGTGTATTTTAATTGCTATTTTTTATATTTTACAAAAGTGTTTATTTTTTAGACTTAAAGCTAACTTGTAATTTTTTTAACATTATATTTAAAAAAGTGCGGATGAAGCAGTTTCATTTACGCTCACCTTAAAATTCGCAAACAAATTTATTAAAAAGCTTAGTTTTAAACATCTGATGTTTCCTTAAGAAATCAAATGTGACTACCATGGGAACTTTGTGAAGGAGTTACGTTACAAGCATTATATTTATTGATAATTTTAATAGCAGCGGCCGTTTTAGATGGCTTTTAATAATCAGTTCTCCTTTTTATTAACCATGTGCTGCAAATAATTTAAAGTAAGAATTTAAAATTTGCTTAAAGAGGTAAAAATGGATGCATATAAAAATTGTAACTTAGGGTCATAAATATTACTTTTCATGTTAAAATTACCTTTTAGCAACAAAAGTTGATAGAAACTGAGATATCGATATCTCAGTAAATGTCGAACAATGATGAATATCAAAGTTTTAGACAGCCAAAAGTTTTAAAACACTATTTATGGCAACCAAATGAGCTTTAGGGGTGAAGTTTAGTATATAGAATTTACACTAAAATTGCACATTATCAAGTTTTGGACGCAATGCATTCATTGAATCTTGCACTATACAATATTGTACAGTATAATATTTGGTTGCACAGTACATAGGTGGTATAGCAAGACTTGAAGTGGACAGATTGGTGATTTTGGGTGACATTTTGATATGAATAGCAAGATGTCAAGTTATTCTACTTGTTACAGATTTCTGTTTTCACAAAGATTTGAGGAACCTTTTGTTGTAAGTGACATCTGAATTTTGGGAAAAAATTCTGGAGAGTCTAAAGAGCAACTCTCTCATTTTTTACGGTTTACCGTCCATCCAAAAAGATAAAAAAATAGTGAGAGTCTAGTGAGAGGTCTGTAATTTAAAGTGTAACCGTAAATCTTATAGCAAAAGTAGCGAAAGGAATAAAAGTTTAATATTGAACAATGGAAATTCACAATTGCACCAATTGCTTTCCGTTTTTCATTTCTTAGTATATGATTTTTGCTATCTGCTACTAACATGTGCTAGGACTGCATTTGTTTTCCTCAACCCCAATAACGCCACAGCACCGAAGGCAGGAAGAGTAATTCAAATCCCAACTGCGTGCCACCTGAAAATAAATGTAGGTAATCTGCAAATGCTGGGAGTTTTTATTCTTTTTCATTTAATTATAAGCGAGGTTTTGAGTAATATAAAACTATTGTGTGTAATAACGCTGTAATCAAATGTTTCTAACTTTTATACAAATTTAACTCTTATTATGCTTCCGAACTAATATATAGTTAAATTATTTTCCTAGTAAAATATTGAGCATGTACGAAATGAAGAATACAGAATTATATCTGTAATATTGCATACACTCTCTATTTTAAGGAAATAAAATTTTCATGTATAATTATTTTACAACTTTTTTGTTGATAAAAATTTAGCACGAATCAGGCGTTTGTGGTATCCAGGGGAGATGCAAAATTTCATCTTTGCTTTCATCTTTACCAGATTATACCAACCAGTTATGGTTTCAGTACCATTTACAAGCATTTGCTTGAAGCATGAAATATTTTGCCCTGAAATTCCCTGAATAGTGAACTCCCTCCATAATTTAACCTGTACGCGTTGAAACAGCAACGGATACAGCTTACGACTACTTTTCCCGGTGGATTATTCGGAGATTTGTTTTAGATCAAGTTGACGTGTGATAAAACCTTTTAATCGGTTGAAAACTCCGTTTATTCTCCACCAAAAAAGTGAACTTGAAGCTGAATCTTACTTTTTCAACATACACGGGTTACGCGGTATAAGGTAAGGCCTGTGACCCCGAAATTCAGTTCTAGATGACATTTTAGCTGTCATACTCATTTTGTCGCTATCTTCTTCAATGACACGATCACACAAAATACTTTAGTCCACGTTTTTTTGCATGCGGTACAAATATTCTGTACAATTCCTCTTGAAACACCAAACACTTTTGCAACTTTGGTTATGAAATCATCCGCTATACGAACACCAACTATTTGCTGACATTCGTATTCAGTTATCTCAGACATAAAGGCACTCGCAGCTACATAGAACACTACTTTGACTCTTGACATTATTATAAGCGACTAAATACTACATCGCAATTTACAAGGTTGGTTATAATCAGCATTTACTCTCAAGCATGCATTTCAAGGCATATTTTTGCCCCATTCCTGAATCTGTCTATAATAACGAAATAACGAAATGTCTTATTGGGAAGAAAATGTATTGGAACAATATGTATAGTGAGTTTTTTTTAATAAATTAATTTAAGGTTACTTTACTTTAGAACTTAGAATACATTTTATCTATACCTCAACGAAATCAAAATAAATAAAAATGTGCTGTTCTAAAATAAAATAGATTATTAATATTTTAAAATACAATTTTAGCAAATGTTCTTATAGCAATAAACGCAAAACCAGTGTTAATAAGACACAACTAAATAAAAATTAAATGGATAGAGCTTTATTTGTGACTTATTAAGGAAGTCTTTGCATTTAATAATTTATCTTAGCACAAAGAAACGTTATAAAAAAGTTGGCTTATATATTTATATTTGTCATATATTCACTAGCAGAATATGAAGGTTAATAACTTTTAAATATAATGTTTACCACATATGGTCAATCGAGGGGTACATAAAGTTTAAAGAAAAAAAAAGCTCACTCAAAAAAGAAAATCATATTTTCTTTCAATAAAGTTTTGAAATATTTACAGATCTCAAATTATATTGTATTCTATTATATAATGACACTTAAAAATTTCCCTATTAACTTGTGAATGGAATTGTATTATTAGTATGTTGTTGTTATTGCTAATGCCACTTGGACTAGCCAAGCATGTGAGCCGGAGTATTTTCTTCGGATAAACAGTATTTCATCTTTGTAGCACACGCTAATAATATTCATCTAGTTTAAATACTATAAACTTTAAGTTTTAAAAGATGATAAACAGCTTCAGTTTAGGAATAGTTTACTAAATTTTATGAGTGTTAATGAAAACTTTATTATCAATAAAGCTTTTTTAGAAAGATTAGACTTTCTTTGTCATGTGTGTAACGTTATTTTGAAACAAATTCTAAGCCTTTTTTTAAATGTACAAATTTAGGAAAGATAAAATTTACCGTAATATAAAACAGTTTTTCCTCGCTTTTTATTAGAAATTTGAAGAAGTTGTTTTAACTATACCATTGTTTCAATCATTATGTCAATTATCAAGGAATGTATGAAAGCAGAAAACTCAGATATATATAATTAAAATATTACATTCTGTTAATATAAAGTATTTCTTTAGTAATCTTTAGTTGATCTACAGTAAAAATTTCTACACCTTATTTAAAATTAAGGTTGAATAAATTTTCTCTTGAATTTACATAACTTTGATCAGTCAACTATTAGCTATCCACTAACTAAATGTACTGTCCCTATTTACACAATAGCAGGATTAAGTAATGAATAAGCGTTAATAACGCCATTAGCTTATTACAGAACACAATTCATTAGTACTCATACATCTTCTCCATAATGAAAGTTATGCGCTATACCTAAATTATATAGATCAATATTAATAAGGTAACATATTTAATGCAGTTTTATCTGTAAATTATTATAGAAAAATAAGACAAAGGAACTTTCCTGGTACTGTAAATTATGACCAATAATATTTCAAAAAGGGCATACACACACACATATATACATATATACATATACATATATACATATATATATATATATATATATATATATATATATATATATATACATATATATATACATATATACATATACACATATACATATATATACATATATATACATATATATATATATATATATATATATATATATATATATATATATATATATATATATATATATATATATATATATATATATATATATATATACATACATATATACATACATATATACATATATATATACATATATATACATATACATATATATATATACATATATATATATATATATATATATATATATATATATATATATACATATATATATACACATATACACACACACACACATATATATATATATACATACATACATATATATATATATATATATATATACATATTTATATACACATATATATATATATAAATATATATATATATATATATATATATATATATATATATATATATATATATACATATATACATATATATACATATATATATATATATATATATATATATATATATATATACATATATTTTTATAGCCACCCCACCTATTTCATATATGTACTTAGCTAGATAATGTTCTAAAAAAGGGTCATACAAGGGAAAGTGTCGTGCAAGGGAATATTAGATATAAGAGTTTTTGTATAGATATCGTGGCTATAATTTATCGAGTATGACTCATTTCATGATACGAATATGAAATAGAACGTATTAAAATTATTCTGACAACGCGTGTATAATATTAACTTGATTTCTCAGTAGATCTAAGAATCAGTATTAAATGCTAACAATTCTTTCCTACACTATTGTTGAAAGCATAGCGTAAATTTATTATAAGCATATCATAAAATACTTTAATTGAAAGTAATGAAACATTTTTATAAGTAAACATTTCCTAAATTCGTCACGATTCCTAATATTAAAAAAATGATTAGTTTTTAAGATACAAGCAACAAAATTGAATTCAGTCGAATGTTTATGAGAACAACAACAAAACCAACTGAGACATTCTGAAATTATTTGAGAAATATGCTTTTAAAAACTTGCCAAAACTAATAAGCTTTATGATACTCAGAGTGAAATAAATAACTAAATAAATAATTTTACAGACTCATGCTTGTTTTGAAACAAATTGGTATTTTGCAATGATCTGACGAGTATCAATAAAAGTATCAGAGTAACGTGGTATCGAACCAAGAAAGCTTTGGTTTCTTAAGTATAAAGCTAACCAGACTTTTTCTAACCAAGTTTATTGTTTGTTGAATGCAGTTGGTAATATACCGTTTCTTTAAAATTGACTACGTAATCTTAGTGTGCATTGAATTAAATAATTCTATTTAGTGTTTATATTGCAGAACAGCGTAACATGAATAGCGTGAAAATCAGAATCGAAACCATTTCTGATTCTTTAAAACAAAATTCCGAGTCAAATTTGACTTCTCTTTTCCCCCATCACCGACAGTTTTAGGTGGACATCCCCTCACTTCACCTTAATCAGATTTTGATAATTTTATGGCTCTGAAATCGATTTGGAGGACGGGAAGAGAATCTGTTTTTACCATCAAAATAATTTTGAAGGGTTACAAAAGTGAAAAGCTCTAAAATACGCATATATATATATATATATATATATATATATATATATATATATATATATATATATATATATATATATATATATATATATATATATATATATATATATATATATATATATATATATATATATATATATATATATATATAAATATATATATATAGGGAATATTTCCCTCTTGAACTCTAAAAAAATAATTAAAAAAAACCCTCTTTCTAGGTTTGTTTCGTTATTTTCCCCCTTATTGTCTACATTTACAAACCTCTTGCCCCTAAGCACCCCCAAATTATAAAAATATAAAGGAAGAATTTTGTTCAAAAGCATGTAATTGGATAGACGCCCTCACAGAAAGTTTGACAGGCACACATATATGTGTATGTGTTTAAAGATACTGGTATGGCGTGCGTCGGTTTCAGGACATGTAATTTTTGGGGAAAATTACTAGCCCCTATTTGGTTTGGTTTGACAGGGTTTTTTTACTCAGCAGCCCTTGCCTATTGAGCCCAATATCTGCGAAGCTGTTACTCATTTAGCTCCACCAGGAGATTAAGTGTAGCTTAAGGTTAGTTTGGACGTTAGAGTCGGCAAATTTAATTGCAGCTCTTATCTTCATAAAACTAAATTGGGTTAAAAGTTGTTTTGAAACTTTATTTATCTATTGAAACTTCGAAATCCGGACGGCTCCATCCACAGGTTTTTACGCCACCAAATCTGCTACCGAAACAGCATAGACTTATTACTTTCAGAATGAAACAAATGCCAATTCCCATGAGAATTAGGATATCTCCATGATGGTATAGATGGTTAGTAAAATGTGCCCTCACTGGGCCTAATGGGCCATCCATGAGAACTGCATTGAAATATGGGAAAGATCGCAAGTTATAGAATTTATTCATGGGGGAAAATTGCGCTTACAGGATTGAGACTCATTACTCTTCACGGTACAGAATTAGAATTGTGGAGAATAATTTAGCTACTAATTGTGATAAATTTTTAATATATTACACACACACACCTGTATATATGCAATGCTATTTTTAACCCAAAACTAACCTAAGTAATAATACGAATAAGTGTACCTTAAAATAATTTTCGAGCTATTCTATCCTAAATGGCAAACCTTGGTAAATATCTTTTGTTTTATCTATTGAGTTGGCGAGAACGAACTCACTAAAATTATTTCTTGGTAATCTCCGTTCTTATTATATAATTTGGTGACGATTATATCCCCTCACAGGTGTAACCATGCGACTAACTATTAAAAACCCTAATTGACTAGCGTACACACCTATATATTGTCATATACAGTTTTTTCACCCCAGAAGCCTTCGGGAGATTTTGCTAGAATAATCTGTACTTCTTTTTCAAAATCATGTTCTTTGTTTTATCGACCACCTTACTTACGACTGCACCCAAACCAAAGTAAATTCTCTTACCTTTGTGATTACCTTTTGTGTACGAGTGAATGTGTCAGCCTTCCATTTCTGTAGCCCTTCTACCATTCCTGCTAAATGTTACCCTTTAAGAAAAAATCTTTCTGCAGTCAACGTACGCCATACCATCACATGATTGACACTTTGGGCAACAGTTGTTAAGTCATCGTGCAGTGCCTGAAAGACTGTCGATATCAATTTATTATTTTCCTGATTCATTTTATTATTTATTATATGCAATTATTCGATTCCAAATCGATTTATTATTTAATACATGCATACACACAATATATCTATATATATATAGATATACATGCATACTTGTGTAGAAGGTGGACTTTTTTCTTGGTGGAACATATGAAAAACGATAACTAAATGGGAAAATATATATCGAGGGCTATAGTCCTTGAGCCACTGGACGATCACTTAACACATCTTTCCAAAGTATCAATCATGTGACCTTGTGACGTACGTTACGTCTAAAAAGATTTTATCCCAAAAGGCAACATTTACATGTTTCTTAATACATCAGGAACGATGGAGTGGCTTCAGAAATAGAAGTCTGACACATTCACTCTTCTAGTGTGTGTCAAGACATATTTCTACAAGAATCAAATCTTCACAAGACATGTATTATGTTCGTTAAGAGCGGGTTATACCCGTCGGTCTTATGATCTTTCACTACGGAAGCTGCAGGGAATTGCGGAACACCCAATTCCAGCATTTGTAAAAACCATTTATAATTTCATAATCATGGCCGAAAAAAAAGGCGTCGATACTTCTAAAAACTGAAAAATTATGTTTACGGAAAGTCGGAAAAGGACACAATTTTGAAGGAGCTTAACATGATACAACAGATATAAACTCAACCCAAAGAGTCGTTGAACTCAAATTCCTGTTGATTAATGAATTAAGAATCTTTAATTTTTGAGATGCGGTTTGAATTTTAAGACCTGTACAGGAGAAACAAAAGAGGAGATTTTGCAGAAATATAGAATTGGAGTAAGAAATGATCTCGAGGGTAGAGGGATTGAAGATGTCTTGAATTAAAAACGTTATTCAGAAGAGTCTTCTTTAAATTAATTTTTTAAAGGAGATGTGAGAACTTTTTTTGCGTTGCTTTGTAGACCTGAACTTGCTCTGCTTTGTAGTTCTTGAACCCAGAGACTGTGCAAGTCTCTGGATACAAGAAGACGCCGAAATTACAATGAACAATGGTTAGATAAGAACTTTTATTTTCATTTATTTTTGACATGGCTAACAGATATTTCTTTAGTTTTTTATTATAAGATTTTTATCTTCACTTAGCAAAAATGAATCTTCAAGGAATAAATAGAATTTAATAAGGAATTAAAATTTAAACTGAATAATAAAAATTTGGGAGGGGGTGAATATAGTGAATTGAATTTTATGTGTTTGAAGAACTGATACTTAGGGTATAATTATGATAACTTTCATCATATCTGAGATTATTATTTAATTTATTTGTGATTTAAATAAGTAAAATAAATGTTAGTTTATCCTTCCATTCCTATGAGATATATTTTTACTGGTTTTGTGTAATTTTCATAATATGATTATATTGAGATATATTTTTAAAACAGTTTTAATTAGCATTTTATGACTATAATAAATTAACAATTAAATGTTTCTTGAGAATTTGATTTTATTGTTTATGTTTTAAATTTTATATCTAGTTATAGTATGCATAAAACTATCTTTCCTATTCTAAATTTGCTGATTTTTTATAAAAGCATAATTTTAACAATTTAATATAGCAACTTTTAATAAAGTTAATTATATAATATTTTATATTCCCAATTAGAAGAGAATTATAATAATAATCTAATTCAGACAAAGTAAAAGAAGAGAAAGAATCTCTCATCATAATCTTTTAGATTATTATGAGATTTAATATGATTAGATTATTATGAATTTCCGTATTAATTTATTACGGAAATTAATAATATTGATAAACATTAAATAAACGGAATATTTAACACTCCACAATCAGTTTAGAATGTGGTAAGTCAAATTTTGGGTGCGTGTAATACATGATATGTAATGTTTCACTAAATTTTCTTGTTAAATGCAGAGTGCACAGGAAACACCCATGCACGTTTTAAAGGAGTAAAACTGCAAGGAAGATTTTGGCATTCGACTGTCATGACATATTAATCATCAGAGATTTTTTGGTAATTGATGGTACTTGTCTCTTATGTTGCCTTTATTTAAGGATATCACACCTATGCTTTAATATGTTGAGACAAAAACAGTTATTTGGCAAGTTAACTTCGTAATAAATCAAATAATAAAAGTTTGCACAAAAATAGTAGATTGGTTTGGAGCTCTTTTGCTACACGAGGGCTAACATAATTAGTAGATAAATGAAAAAAGAGAAAACAGTTCACATAAAACGAGAAAAGACGATTTTTCCATAGTGCATTGGAGAACGAAATAAATTCTCTGGCAAAAGACTGTGATCGTGAGACATATGTTTCTCTTTTATTTTATGTGGTTAAATTTTACATTGATTTCACCTACATATTAATGCTCATAAGAGTAGTAAATATGCGACAGGAACTGTAATATGTTTATTATCTTAAAAAATGATACGATAAATAAGTTAAAATATATCTATTGTAATAAATTGTAAGCATTACAGAGTAATTTAAACCTAAATACATTTAAAATTTGTGGTTTTATGGAAGCAACGCTTTATATTTTTAAACTACAAAAGATTCATTTCGGAAAATATAGTAAGAATCTTAAGGCAGAAATCATAACATATTTAAGCAATGTTGGTAAATCCTGTTACAGCTAAGAACATCTATTCTTAAAAAGTGTAAAATATTGGAATAGGTAGAATATTTCGGTTTTATTGACTCAATCCAATTACATTTACCCGTTCCGCTAAAGAAAACTATTTCTATTTTGCAATTCTTACAATGTCACTTCCACTCCAACAAAGCCAATTCCGACCATGACTACGTGACTAGAAAAATGAAAGAATCTGATGTCACTTATTATGCGAGTCCTTGAAAAGACTTAGACTGCCAGTATCTGCAACTCAATATATTTTACAAAATAGAAAATATAATTTTAGAGACTATTTAAACTCGAAACAGTTTCATAAAAGTATTTCTAGAAATACTCGTGTTTCTCTGCTGCATCTTCCTAAATATTTCATAATAAAAAGCTTAATTTAGTGCGACTTGACTTCAAGGTGTATTACATTCCAAGACAATATTGCATTTGATCTCAAGAGATTACGAAATTTTGGAAATAAAAATATTCAAGTTATTAACATCAGATCAAAATGTTTAAAGTTTTTTTGGTACTAAAAATTCAAATATCTAAAAAAATCATACATTTTTTCTAAAGGGGCTGTTTAAAGCAATTTTATACCTATATATAAAGAACGTTTCATTTCATAATTTTATATATGTATTTTAACATTAAAAATACATTTCCATATATAACAAGAAATACCTGAAAAAAGATATTTTGTGCGCTTTCGAGTGTAAAGAATAACAATCATATAGTTAAGGTTTTAATCCCTGTAGGGAATTTTAGTATATAACAGCTGTTAAACTGTAACAGAATGCTTTATGCATTTTAACATAGTTTTTGCAAATAGGTAATACTTTATTATTATTTAAGGAATCTGAGAGCCCTTTTCTTTTGAAAACATTTCAGCTATTGCAATTTTATATTGTTCTATTAGCTATTTATTCCTATTTCTTCAAGGAAAAACATAATGTATAAAGCGTACTTATTTAAATTTTCTCTAAGCTTTTATATGATTATCTGCTGAAAATATCGTAATCCTTTCATTCATTCATTATTTTGGACAAAAAGACGCGTAATTTGTTTTGATAGGTAATTTTTTCTCATTCTGACAAGTATTATGTTTTAATTATTTAATAGATACTGGTAAATTTCTTCCTCCTACAGGAATATACGAAAGTAGTGAAAACTTACAAGCTGAAAGATTTAAAATTTTCAATTTAAATCTGATTAAGTTGTTTGTGGATGATTGAGAAAAATTATTTTCTAAAGTAAATCATTTCATTCAAATCATTTAGAAAACAAAATCTATACAAGTTTTCTTTTCAATTAAATTATACATACATTACCACATAACACGTATTTGGAAAGTCAAAGTTTGTAGTCAAATGTTTTGAAATGTTTTCATTCTTATTGTAAAAAAACCCTTTGTTTTCCAGATGAAATAAACTTACTCTATGAACTTTAAGATAGTTAGTACATCTGAAAAGTAAATAAAAAATATAGCTTTGTAATGTAATGTGGCCGCATCTAACCTCAGATATAAGTTACTTTATGATATAAAATAAAATGTTTTCGTTCTTGATTAAGTTTCCTACTATGAAGTATTTTAAGTATAATAAATGCCTCATTGTACTTTTAAACTGAAATTTAAAATAACTCTTTGTATCAATCTGAATAATATTAAATTTGATATTTTTAATATGGCGAATTGAAAAAACTAAAATGTCTCCAATCATTATAACTCTACAAAAGAATTCATATAGCTTAAGTGCGTTATTATATTTTTAAAATTAAATGTAAAATCACTCTTTGTACTAACCTGAAATTTTCAGAAAGATTATTTCATCTGCATATCTTTGATTGCTTAATATACTAAACGCTTATAAAGGGCAACATTAAGACTATGATCTAGTTTTCTGTTCAGCAACATCTAGCTGATCTACTCACAGCTGCAGAAACAGAAATTGGGAAACGTTTTCCGTTGAAAAAATCGGACACAAGATGCACCATCGTCAGCCAGCTGTTTTCCAAAACCACGTGCGAAAGAAGTTATTAGAATAGAAGAAAACTAATAAAGGTGGCTATTTTATATCTGTTCAGATTTTTTGACATAATTTTTTCACCCAATTTTTTGTTCCTAACGTTTTTTACTTGCTTTACCCTCTCATGAGTTACAGCATGACACTCCGAATATCCAGATAAGGAAAATAAATTAAACCAGCTTTTCAAAACAAAAATGTCCTTCTTTCCATTATACTGTTATACAAGTACTTAACTAATAAACAGGGGAATTTATTAATTTTTTCTGCTTTGTAATTATTTCTTAAACTTCTCAAACTTATTCATGACTCCATGATTTTCCATACAGATCTTGGAAAATTGTTAAAACGTAAGCCAAAAATATTTTGTAAGATTTTATTTATACTGGGCGAACTACAGATATAAAAATAATATTTTTTTCTCAGATTCCCATAAAATATTAAATTAGTTAACTAAACAGTATCCTAATTAGCAATTATTTATAAGAAATTTATATATATATATATATATATATATATATATATATATATATATATATATACAGACAGTTCAGTTATATTAAACTAACCACCGCCTACTTTTGATGTCACATTAATTGCAGAAGGAACGTATCAACAACAAATTTGGTGGATATATAAAATGTGTTGTAAGCATTCGAAAAACATTTCAGTTCTTGCAGTCATGCAGAAAAGGAGAAATTTATCAGATGTCCAAATAAGCATGATCTTTGGCTTTCGGGCCAAGGGTGGAAGCATATCGAAACCGCTAATTTTTGTAAACTGTTAACAGGCTTCCGCAGAAAAATGACACTATCCAAAATCAGCGACATGATGCACAATGAGCCATAGATGGAAGAAGTGAAAAATGGCAACGTAGAGGCTTTCGCTCGAATAGGCATGCAACGATTGAGCAACTGACCGCCCAGTTGAAGAAATTTAAAAGGGGCTACTAACAAAATCTCCATAACGATAGTTCAACGAATGTTGCTGCGTATGGAACTTCACAGCAGACACCTGGTTAATGCACCTATGCTAACTGCTGTTCAGTTGTGACGAAGGCTGGAATTTTAAAATTTTATTTTATTTGTATCTTCATAAAGTTATAAAAATAACTATTATTCTTTATTCAAACGAGTCTAGAATGAACTTTCATTTATTCAAAGTATTATGAACAATATTTTTATACCTACTTTTCGCTACCAGACGAAACATTTAATATTTTATCAAAAACCAAAGAAAAGTTTGGCATACTAATAACTTTGATGTTAATATTTCATTAAAGGAATATTTTCGTTAATCCTTTGTGAAAAATAAATCGAATTGGAAATGTAAAGTAGAGAGGGAGATTTATGTTCAAATAAATCGTATGATAATAATCTGTTTTTTTTTTTTTCAAAGTGTTTGAGAGCAGGAATTTAGAAATCATGATGCTATTGCTAAGAGATTAATGAACTTTTTAAAATAAATATGTAATAGCAATTTTATTTTGAATAAACCATGATTGATAGAATTTTCTGTTACAAAAGAAACTAACTCTAAAAAGTATAGTTAATTGAAAGTTTAATGCAACACAAAATTTGAGAAAAAGAAAAATTAAAATTATTATTTTTTATTTTTAATTCCATAATGATAAACATGCTTGGTTTTAATTAAGTTATTTTTTATAAATGAAAATTATATTGATTTCATAAATTTTAAGTCGAAAGCATAAGTGGTAGAAAATTCAAATGCAATCTCCAATTAAGCATATTCTTAATTTAATTTAGATGTGTTATTCCGGTAAATTCATATTACTTTACCAAAGAGACTTTAGATGGCTAAAGAATTTTCTCTGTTCGATATTTTAGCTAGCAGATTGGGTCCTACTCTAACGTTTTCCAAAAGTATATTTTCCCAGTGAGATAAAATGGCTCTCTGAATTATTTCGAATAAAAAAATTTATTCTATTTTATAGGTAAGTCATTGAAATTTTTCATTAAATTTCGACAGAGTCAGTGAAATAAGGAAAAATGCGGAGAGTTTTGTTACACCCACTATCGGGTGGTTTTTCCTCCTCTCATCATATCAAATTTACAAGGAAGTGATTTTAATAATAACTGATTTTTTTCCGTGATGAGAGTACGAAATAATGTTTACGCCTAATACATTCAATTAATGTTCATTACAGTTCGTATGGATTGCTCTCCGTATGGCTCAAAGAGTTTGAATGAGGAACATGTCTCAAATATTAGTTCTTTTGTAGCTGGTTAAATATGTAAATCTAAAATCATAGCAAATTAATATCAAACAATACTAATATACTATGTACACTACTGTACTGATATGTTCTAACACGCAGTCATATCAGTTATATAAGATAATTTATAACGTATGTGTTTAAAGATATAGTCTCTGAGATTAAAATAAACTCTCTGAAATTAAAACACGTATTTCTATGAGAAAGTTGGTTGGTCTCCTCTTGCTAAAATTAATTTTTACATTCATAATGCCAGAAAATTAAAAAAAAATCTCTCAATTAAACCTCTGAGCTTTACACATACGAATGAAAACATTTCTAACAGCTAATATGCAATTTAGTTTTTTAATCCAAACATGACTTTACTTACATGGGATTTTACAATGGCCACTCATATTTGGTTTCACTTTATAGAATATGACCAAAATTACAGACAATTATACCATTCCAAAGTCTGTTAACATATTTGGAGTATTAAATCATCAATATAATAATGTTGAAGCTTAAAATATTTTTAACAAATTAAAGTTCTGTAGAGCAGAGAATGAAGAACAAGAACCAATAAACGTGCAATAGAATTTTGGTATTATATCTAATAATATAATTCTCTGGACTCAGTTTAAATCACTGATGGTTGTTCAGTTGAATTGTTTATGAAAATAAACATAATTGACTTAACAAACATGAAATCTAATGTAACGCCAAAAAAAAACCTGATAGTTTAATTTACTAATTTTGACAAATCAAAGCCTCAAGGTGTGCTATGCGTAATTTTTAGAGATTTTCTAAAGTGGTAATCTGCAGTTTAATTTTGCACTTTAGAGATATTCATACACACGAAAGGAAAAAAAAAGAACTCTCTTTCGGTAGAAAATTTTAAAGAACTAGGAAGTTTAAAAAAAAAATAAAATTTCCAGTGAAAAAATAGTTTTTATTAATAGAGGACGAGATTTCCAATAATTTATTTCTCTCTTGCATGTCGTTATAAATCTGCATTTTTTTTTTAAACTTAAAATGTAAGTACATTTTTATAAAAGTTTACTGTTGCCTGCATTCATAGTACCCTTATGTTTTAGTTAGATAGCATAAATCTAAATCAAACCATTGAATTACGAGGAAAACGTAAAATACCGTATAATAATTAATAATAATTTAAACATCGATAGAAAAACTCAATATCTAAGTAGTAAATATTTTTGACAGATACTAAATTATGTTCTTTTTATTAATTCAAAATATTTATGCAATTTTTATGACATAAATTTTATACATTTTCTTAAGGAATTCATAGGTAACAAAAGAATTTTATTTAATTATAAAAAGTACATATTTTAATGCTGATTTAGTATAAATGGTAATTTTAGATTCAAAATTTCAAGCAGTATTCAATATGTCCCTTGTTAACATTCGAAATCACATTTTGGAAATGATAAATTGATATATTATCCGACACATATTTAGAAATTATTACAATAAAAATCTTTTTTTATGATTATAAGCATCATATTTGACTTGCATTTTATATGTAAGATTATTCTGATTTCATCAAATGTTTTAAATTAATTGAACGCGTTTTGAACACTCTAGATTTTTATAGATGTTAATTCTTATCTTACGCTATCATTATGACCAGAGATGCTTAAACTAAGTAAAGGCGGAAACTTAATTCGTAAATCAAATTTTTAGGAATAAGTACGTTCAAATACATTATAATAGTGTAATTTTCTTTAAACATAATTTTCACAGTATATTCCAAGGGGAGGGGGATATGTAAAGATTAAAATGCTATACTAAAATCATTATTTATAATTTTTCCAAATTTATTTTACATTATCCCGAGAACTTCCTAGAACACATACCTAGCTAAATTCTCATCTAGCATACACACATAGCTATAGATCGAAATCTAGCTTACATAGTTTAACACACACACTCATTCTGCACTTAGTCCACGATCTATTTATTTCGACATTTAAAATTATGCCTTAATTCACCATAAAGTAAACGGTTCCTTAAAGTGATTATGAATGGTTAATTGCAAAAAATACCAATTACATTTAACTTTTTATTATTTCACTAGTTAATACTGCATTACCACCAATTAATTTAAATAAAAAGAATGGAAACACATGGGAAATTTAAAGTTATTAAAATGAATAATATATAGATAAAACTGTAGATAAATATTTAAAAAAATTCAAAAGTAATTCTGCAAAGTTTACTTACCCTTGTGGAATAGACTTCCTTCAAATTTTTTTGTGACAAATGTTGGAGTGACAGTGTACAAAGGACCGCTTATTGTTTTTTGAATGTTTGTTGGAGAGTCTGATCTTGATCGCCCACGGGACATAGTCATCATAGATAAATTTTAGGATAAAAAGCCATTTAAATAACAAAGAAAGAAGCCACAATTTTCTGGATAAACTTGTTGACAATAAGTGTAATAAGATGCCATCGAAACAGCAACTACTCTCTGAAGCAAGCAGTCACACTAAGACTGTTCAATACTCAAAGTATCTTCTCGTCTAATTAATTCTACTTCACTGATTTGGGAGAATTCTAATTTTATGGTAGTAATTTTAGAGTTCAAACGTTTACAATGGGATGAAATATGGTTGAGGCGGGAAAAATTTATTTCTATATATTATTGTCCATGGTACACTGTATCAATGGTGATCCATTTCCATTTACTACAAACTGCATTCACTTTTTCGTAAGTCATTCATTTTATATATATACTTAAATATTTACGGTTATTGTTCCGTTTATTGTTTCGTTTGTAAAAAGGTATAACAACTTTGAAGATTTGACGGAAAAGATCTGCTATTCCGAACGAAGCTTTTATCTCATTCAAACTATATTGATCGTTATCACAAATTTATATTATTTGGTAATATTTAGATAATTAAACTATCACATTTTCAGTTCAGTCGTTTTTATCGTTTTAATGTATTCTGCTACTAGGTTATTTCACCTTGTTGAAGAAATTTATCTCATAAAATGTGTTGCATTAGTATGATAATATAGGATTTCTTTCTTCTAGTTATCGAAGATACAGTTTCGTATTATTAACTGAATGATTTAGCAATAATAGCCTTTTCACAGAAAAATTCTTCGGTAACTGAAAATAACCAGCACAAATGTTAAACATTTCATGACACAACCACTCGATGGAAAGAATTCTCTCTGGAGACACCTGCTTTCATGCAAAGACACTTCAGCAAGTCGAAATACATGCTTCAAGTTGGAAGAAATAAAGTCATTTGGCACTCACTATCGGGGGAAGACAAGGACCTTGATGATGAAGATGATTCAGCCTGCATGGCCGCAGTAACAGGTGTTCATGACGTCACAAGGATGAGATTGTTACCATGGGAAATCGCTTTTTTGACACAAAATTATCTGCATGATTGGGAGCATGTTTATGTACAAAGAAGTTTAATGTCAGAAGTATCTGTAGGAAGTAAAATCAAATGGCTTCTTTATTAAATACATTTGGTTATTGAAGTTATTGAGGAAGCCAGGTGTACATGAAAAATTAAAGATGCCTTACATTTCAAACAAAATTTTTACATGCTGCTTGAAATGAAAAATAGCAAAAGAATAGTAAAAAGTCACTATTTAAATCTTCTGATTATAAAAGTTCAGTCAAGTTGGCTATGCATTTATATGTTACCCTATGAAGAAATAAACTCGCCAATATATAAAAAAAAACAAGGTTAAACTTAAGCTTGAGCTGATATTAAGGGAAATAAAGCAGTCTTGATTTTTATGGAAGTTTTGAAATGATATTTTAACGCTAGTATCCAAGAGAACTTTATATTTAAGGGCAATTTGTTGTTTATTGGTTAAGAAATCTGGTTCAAATAAAATGCATTAAAATCAAAAAGCCTAAATTTATAACAGGGTCAAGGGAGTGTTGTATAATATTTCAAAATTATTCAAAATTATAATTAATTAAATTATAATTATGTTTTCTTTATTTTAAATTGTGATATTTTGGGGGTGTTCTCTAAATTTTTGCAATGTTTTTACTTTTCACATATCCACTAGCGTAAGATGGTTACTTGTAAAAATGAGGAAAAAAATCATTAATTTTAACTGATATATTTTTCGGAGAGGAAAATCAAATTATTTATTCATTTCCTGACTTATGAAAAATAATTTTTGTTTCAATAGGATTAAATAGATATTAACAGTACCTTCTCCATTGACTTGGGCTTCGAAATTTTTCTGTAGAATCTTCGGCTATGGATTTCTTTGTCGGCTTATGAGTCTATCATAAATGCATCCAACCGGAATCCACAACAGCAAAAATTTGTGAGAAGGAATCACTAGAAATTTTTCATTAAGTAATAAGCTGACATTTTTGAAACCAGGAAAACCCCATAAAGTTATACCGGCAAAGAATCAAAGTGTGCGGCATCTTAACCTACTCGGATGTGATTTGGCCTGTTGAAATTTAATTATGGGAATGATTTACAAAGGTAATCAAACACTTTGATATGTTTAAAAAATAAAAATAAAATTCTCATTTTTACTCGATTTTTAAAAATTCCAATCGATTTACTTTTATTTTGGAATAAAGTGGTACTAATAAATTAGTATATTTGCAAATTAAAAGTAAGAGTAAAATTTTTAATGGTTTATGTAATCCATAAGGGCATATTTTACATAATTGCTTTTAATTCTAAAATCAAGAGGAAGTAATATTATATTTCCAAGACTTGGACATTTCTTCTAGTACACTACTAATAACGTAAAAATATCGTAAATTATTATTATCGTAAATTATATCTTATACGCTAACTTGAAAAATTAAATCACGTTTTACTGAATTGATAGAGTTGATTGAAATTATTAAGGGCCGGTGTTTAACGGCTAACCGCGATTAACCCATGGTGCCAACTAATGGTGGGACGCAACAGAGATTAATCGAGGTTAGCCATTAAACGACTTTGGTGAGACAGGCCCTAAAATGACTTTATAACAAAATTTTATTTTAACATAAATTTTTAGAAAACTGTATTTCCTCAAACTATTCAGGACTCAAATTATTATAGGAAAAATACCTCTTCCGTAAAACTTCTAATATTTACTCTGCCAAATGGAAATCGGTGATGGAAAATACTCTTTTAAATTTTACATTAAAAATAGATTAAAATTTCTTTAAAAAATCAAATATTCCTTACTTTTGTTATTTGAATATACTTTTACATTCATTTGTTAAGTGCTTAAGACTTATCTGAAGTACAAAGTCTTAAGTACTTAAAAATGTGTTGACACAAATTTCAATTTCTATTTACCTATTAACTCAAGCCTGTACTTTTCTGGCTCTACACTTAAGTTAAACATAAATTAGGAAAAGAATTATTTTGTTTGGACAAAAACGTAAATTAATATACTTGATTTTTAAATATTAAGTTTCCATACAAAATTGAGGGTTTTTCAGATTTTTAAAACCCTATTTCATAGACGTTTAAGGGCAAGTCGTTTAACAGCTTAATCTCTGTTTAAACGAAAAATTGCGTCCTACCATTGGTTGGCGCCATGGGTCAATCGCAGTTAGCCGTTAAGTGACTTTGACCGGCCTTTACCCAAAAATATCATTCTATACTGAAGTGGAAGTAAAAGCATACTTGATTAAGAAGTGATGATGGTGCTTGTATAGACTGCATTACATAACGACCACTGTTCGCAACCAGCAAGTCAACGTATTTATATTTGCTGAGTGGCAGCATAGCTGGCATTCAGTTTCAAAAACAGACAAGATTCACTATTAGGTATAGTTTATGTTGCAGTGCGTCCAATGCCCACTACGTGCGACTTGTTTGCCATTTCACCACGGTAATTATGTTAATTTAACTTCCGAGTCGACAGATAGTTTTCTTTTTCTGTTAGTGATAAAGTAAAATAATATTTTATTTAAATTGCCCCGTGTTCCCTTGTAAAAGTCATCCCTTGAAAGCAATACTATAGACATTTTCTCGAGCTATTAAGTTACTGCCCCTACGATGGTTTATATAAAAATTATCTGCTTTCTTATATCTATCATGTGGTATCCTTCTGTTTACATTTTTAAATACAAGAGTCGCTTGTAAATAGCCTATTTCATGAGAATTCTATTTATAGTTCATACTCTTTCACTATACTACCGGTAAAAAAGTTCCAGTTACTTAGAAACTAAATAACAATTATTAGGATCATATAAAATTATATATGTATAAAATAATTAAATAAAATTACTTATTTGAAGGTTTTAGAAACTAAGTGCTTTTAATTTATAATAGGTGATATGCAAGAGATATGAAGTTACTGCAAATAAATTATTTTACAACATTCTTAGCAATACGTAATGAAAATTACAATAATTATAGGGTGGGTAACAAGGAAATCCCCAATCAATTATTTTGCTAATTCTAACTCGTTAAAGGTAAAGGAGAAAAAAATTAATATTATTGATTGAGAAAGGGACAATGCTGGATTTAGCAGCATTTCTATGCTCACATGCGGAGTACAGATTGTAGAAAAGGCAAAGTATGCATTAATTTGCAATTGTTTTTAAAGTCCTCAAAAAAATTTTAAATCCCCAAATACATGTAAAAAAATGGTTGACAATCCAAAAAATTTACAGCACTGTGTTTGCATGCTTTAAGACCCTTAATGTCAGCAACCATGTCATCCTATTTAAGTAATGTACAGCTATCTTATTTCTCTCGTAAGTTTCAGGCACAAAATGAAGTTGAATATATGTTTTGATCTTGAGTGATATGCAAGGTTGTGAGACAATTTTATTGTCGACTGATTGTCTCAAGTTTTAGCTGTTTTTATTTTTTAGCACGTGTTAGTTCATTATCAAGTTGTGGGGTAAAGTGAAACTTACTTTAGCACCTTCTGCTAATTAAATATATTCCATTTTTGTTGACAATGCAAGTTTACTGTTTTTAGATCCATATGATTGAATTTCACCTGCAGTTCTGAAGTTTAAACAATTGAACAACTTTCGTTCTAGGTGTAGTTCGTTTTTTGGATGGATGCACCTTCTGCATCATCAAAAAAATGTGTTCGTTTGATCTAGGACCAAATTTGCTGGTGTGTGCTGTATGGGATTCATTCGTTTCTCTATACCCTTTCTCTTGAAAGTTTAAAACAGCTGATATTTCACGGGAAATTCCTTGTTTTTGTTTCCTAAATATTTAGCAAACTCCAAAGAATTCAAGGCCATTATTTGTACGAAGCTAACCAGGCAGCCTTAAATACCGGAGAAGGCGGGTTGGAATCCTGCTTCTGGCGTATATTCATAGCCCTTCGGAATTGGTTTTAAGCAGTAGACCCTAGTCTCATTAGCCCTAATGTAGCAAAAGTGTAGAAACCCTACCTGTACGGAGTGCATTAACACTAGAAAGACTGAAACTTAGTATTATAACTATAGTAGTAGTAACTATATTGCTTCAAAGCAGTCAAAATGACTGCATTGTGAAAGAATTACTAATGTGTAAAGAAATTTGTTTAAAATTAATTTTAAATATTTCTTATATTATTTACAGTCATACAACAAGTTATTAGTAAGTATTAACGTTAAAAAATTTTTTACATCACTTGGAAAAAATAATTTATGCATTATTTGAACATTTCAAGCAAATGAAGGTGGAAATCTTTTTATTTGTACATCTTCCGCGAACGTACTTTTCACATTTTTCACATATATTACTTGTTTTGTTATTGTGGCAAAGTCGTACTTGACAAATTTTTCGTTTGTTAGAATATGTTGTATTTGATGTTTGTGGGGCTTCATATTATGATGACTTGTTCTGTCTTGCAACTCTGTAATCGGTGGAAAGCTGTTCTGCTAATTGAAACAAGAACTGATTTCGTTGTATTTGTATTCCTGTCGCTTTGTAAAGGATTCAAGCATTTATAGCGGTCAAGTCTAAAATATTGAAAAATATTTGGAGGGGCCATCTACAAGAACTAGATTTTACGGTATATTTTCTGGCCAACTGATCCGTCATATAAACTCCAAATTTTGTTTTGTTATCAAAATATATATTTAACTAATGAATAGAGTCCGGCAACATTTTTTTTAATTGCTTCTATCAATTTACACAAATTTATGCCTGGAACTTAGAACAGCTACTCTTTTATTTGGTTTGCTTTTATATATTGAAAAGGACAGAATTTTCAGATTTGTATGAGTAGAAAAATGAGACATGTTATCCTTCGTTTGTTTGGCTACTTTGGGTAGTTCTTTTTTTATTTCTTTTAATAGTTCCAACTAGTGTTTTATGGGCCAATAATTTTGACACGAGTGACATGCTAGTGAAAAAGTTATCAGTCCTGATATTTCTTCCACAGTTTGTGTATGGCTCGACCAGTTTCAGAACAACGTATTCACTGGGAAGCATTGACGATGGTCGTTGTTCGTCTTTCCCCAAGTAAGGGAAAACCATTCAAAACGCACTTGCTACTAAATTTCATGTCAAATATGTTGGGTTTATTAGAAATTTCTTAAGTAGTCAAAATGACTGCTTTTGGGCAATACAGGTATAACACATATATTTACCGGAAATGAAAGACGGGGGGAATAATCTACAATGATTAATAAACTCATTTAAATGTTTTACAAAAAGTCACAAAATTCTAAGCTGTGTCATATATACAATTTCTAATTGAAATTAAAAAGCAGTCAAAATGACTTCCTTAGGTAATTTAGTGTTAATGTTTTGCCTATTAAATTTTCGAGCAATAAATTTTAGAAAGGCTGTTTTTACTTTTTACTTTTAATTAAATTTGTTTCAACATATCGTGATTTTGTATAGATTAATGTTGCTATACCAAGAGATTCGATCCTTCTCTATCAGAATGTACAAGATATATTAAATGTCTGATTTTAAAGTTGAATTCTTTATGAATGAACTTAACTATTTACTTACCTCTCATACAAATTTTTTAGTCCTTTTTCTGAATCTAATATTAAAAGTTAGTCCTCACTTTTGATTTTTCATAAATATTTCTCATTTAAATGACTTACTTTTGATACCATTTATGGGATTCTGTTACAAATGTTTTAGTTTCGACGTTTTGCTTGGCATAATGTAAATTACCACGTCAAATAGCTTTTAAAATAAATATTTCCATGTGATTCTTTTTATTTTGGTGTCTCTATAAAAACAGCTATCATTAGTGGTAGCTTTTGTCATCGATATTATATTGTTTTCGAGTTCGGGAACCCGCAAAATATTACTATACTGATTGTTTAAGTCTTGACTCCATTTGGCACTAAAACATGAACAGATCCTTTAATTGTAATATCGTATCACTTTGATTAGTTGCTAGTTAAATAAATGAAATGCATTATTTTGTAATTCCGAAAAACAAATTTCGAGCGAGAGCACTTGGGAGAAACCACTACCTAAAATGCACTGTGCATTTTTGTTATAAAAAGTATTTAAGGAAATGTTACTAGATAAGTACACACTTGTAGCAAGCAAAGAAGATTCTAGTTTTGAATAATCTGCCTTTTTGTCTAAAATTAGTAAGATAATTTATGCCCGTGCTTGAAATTATATTCCAACAATATTACTTTCGGAAGAGAGCTTAAAAATGAGTGTGGTGTTGTTACACTCCCCAATATAATAAAACCTGTTGATCTTGAGGAAAACTAAGTATTGTATTTCCCTACAACAACATTAGGTACAATCATTAGGTAACTTTTAAATGTCTTAAAGATGTTCCGGTTGTTAGCTTTAAATAGAAGACCTTGATCTAATTTGACCTTTTCTAACAAAGACTGATTTTAACTTTCATAGTGTACCAAACTTAATGTGAAAAGCAAAATTCAATGTGTAAAGGCCTTATTATAGGTAACATGTTTGTATTAATTTAAAACTGGTAAAGAATGTATAGATTTCTGTTTTACAGAGAAAATTTTTCAAGATATTTAGCTATCAAGCTAGAAAACCGCTTATTTTTCAACGTAACGCGGTTTAAACGCTGCGTCTTTAACTCGTACATATTGACATGCTTTAAGGCTTTAAAATCGCAAATTCTGTTTGGTATTAAAAATATTTTGATATTTCCATAAAGAAACAACAAGCTTATAGAGCTCAAGCTTTTTTAAAATGAGCTTTTTTTCTTATAAATTAGCGTTCATAGATTGTTTTACTTCAGTTAGTCTTTCTAATGACAATTTCTAATTTATAGGATTCACAATTATGAATCGCTTTCTGTGTTTTACAATCTATTTCAATAAATCCAATTAAATTTATTGCTATCCTATTGAAATTTCTAGCACAGAAAATAACTGGTATTAGATGCGCTTAAGATTTTCTAGAATACAGGATAGCTTTTATAGAATAATTCTAATCATGACACCGTTTCAAATGTTCGTGATCTTAATATAAAGTTAAAAAATTGGTTTACTTTTATCGTATGAAATTATAATATAAATACTTTTGTATAAGTTTTAAATCAAGGGAGATATTTTTACGAAGATAAACACGAAATTTCACCAAAGGAATGTTAAGGTACGTAAAATTAGTCCCTTCCATAAGACAAAAAGCTTGTAGAACAGTCTTTTAGTAAATACGTTTTAAAGGATAATTGATGGATATAAAAGGATATTTTTCACAAGAAGGGAGTAAGCCTTTTCTTTAATTTTTCTTAACAGTAAATTAAAGCGTTTTATTTACACATTCATATACTTGATTTCTGAAATGAATTCTAATATTGATGCAGAAGAGAAAAATGAACCCTTTTCATTTAATTTTATATGCGGCAAATATTTGTAAGCATAAAATGAATTGCTTTCATTAATTTCTTCTCCAGTACTCCCACGTTAAAAGTTGAATTTATTTTTAAGCATTCTTTGTTTCACAAAACCATTGATCTCTTCCGTTCACTGCATTTATCACTTTACTTCAGTTCATTGACTGTATACATTGCCAATTGACATTAAGGCAACGTCACTGAGATGCTAAGTAGCAACTCTGGCAGGTGCTGTCTGAGAGACAGGTCGTTGCTCCAAGTTAGATTTTCAAAACTGACTTGACATTGTGTCAAAGTAAAAATATTGAAATTTAGGGATTGAATTTTACTTACAGCGAGATTTACTTTTAATTCAGAAATAAAATTAAAATTTTTTTAACTTATTGCTTTATACAGCCATATTTTATTAGCACATGCAAGGGAAAGCTATTTTTTACTATTTTAGTAAAAAAGTAAAGTTGTTTGCTTCTTCAGTAAAAAAAATTTACTTTTTAAGTAAAATCTTTCGTTTTAAATAGAATGAATTGAATTTCAGAAAAGTATAGATTTATGTAGGTTTATAGAATGTATAAAAATGTTTAATTCAAAAGTGACCATCGCGCGAAATCTTCAGATTCTCTCGAGTCCCTTTTATAAGTGTCATACATTCTACATTAAATATTTTAGCTGTTGTGTTATAAACTAATACGTTTTCAAAGTAGTAAAAAGTGAATCCTGATTAAAATCATTCTAATTGTTTGAGTGTATTTATGAATGAACTTAATGACAAATTTACCTGTTAAGAGAGTAAAGAACACTTAATTTAGAAGACTTTATATATTATAAGAACTCACTTCCTCTGATCTTAAAATATTACACCTTGAAATATACAAAATAAACTGTTAAATATACACATTTATAACATGAATGAAGGAATCAGTGTATAAAAGGTTTTAAGACTTATATTTTTAAAAATATATGCATAGAACACGGTTAATATAAATATATAAAGGAATTTGTTATTTATAATTGATAACGACAGCTAGAACAGTTTCTTTGCTACTGATTTTACGTAACATCAATTCAATTTAATTTTCAGAGTAGCTTTAAAGGGTGAATTCATTTATTCACCCTCGCACACACACGCACGCTCTCACGTTAGTGTGGTTCGAAATTTTCCTTTTTCGAATTTTCAAATATCGGTAGTGCGGATAAAGATCCTCTGGGGGCATTGAGTTCCCACACAGAATTTGAAATATCTAGGACAAATCTTCAATTTGCCAAAAATGCATTGAAACATTACCAAATTGGAGAATTTTTTGACATATTTCGCTAAGTTCCTGACGATTTGAAAGTTATTTTATTTTACCGCTTTTAACTGTAATAAGCATATAATGAGCCACTCTTCTTAGTGTTTCTCTTTCAAGGTATGTACATTTTAAGTTAGCGTTTTATATTTATAAAATTTTTAAAATATCGGATATTCTGTGAGATGTTTGTACTTTGTTACATTTATGAAGTAATCTAAACCGAATAGTGTAAGACTGATTCGAATGAATTTCATAATTATCAAGTAAACAAATGGATAATTTTGAAAATGTGTCCGTTTTCAAAAGCTTTCGATAAAAATGAAAACTCGGCGAAATGTCAATAGCTAAAGTGAAAATGATTTAAATGATAACCGAAAAATGATTCAAATTCATTAAAAAAAAAAAATTACATCTGAACTCAAAATCTCACAGCGTGAGAAACTACTATACCCGACAGAACTGTACAATATAAGATAGAATGTACAAATATGTAAAACATTCTAATGTAAATCACTGCATGTAACAGTACTATCTAGATCGCAGTTTTAGATACACATTGAATTTCTCATTTGTTATTTAGTTTGGTTCAGCTGGAGTATGTCGACTTTTGTTGGTATTTGTACTCTCAAGGTTTATGTAGCCGAACGATGGCCGATTGGTTAGGGTGCTGGCCTTCGGTACTGGAGTTCGTGGGTTCGAATCCCACAGGGGCATGAATGTTCGTAGCGGTTCGGATTCGGCTTTAAGCTGTAGGTCCCGGTCTCATTAGCCCTCGTGTTGCAAAAAAGGAGACCGTAGCACTCCAAACCAAACCAAACCAAACCCTCAAGGTTCATGTATCATAACACCATTCGTTTTAACATAATTTTTCATAACCGTTATTTGCAATGGCGTCCAGTTCCAATATATTTTTACCAGGACAGCCCGTAAACAATGCACGAACTATGTAGTTTAAGAAATACAAACACCATTTTCTGACAAACCTAATAATCCTTCACTTTTTTGCCAGATTAGATGTGCTATAAATTACACATCTTATCCAGGGGAAAAAACTGATGAGGCATCAGAATTATTTTTTCACAAAGTATCCATATATGTAGATAAAACTATGCAGCTTTACTGGATGGCTAAACATTGTCGTAAAGAACAGGTGTCCAACCCCAAATACTCGGCGGGCCGCTTTATGTATATAATGAGGGGGAAACTGAATCTAATAATTGTTGTTAAATTAACAATAGAAAATTTAAATCTTCATAAATATTTGATAATAAGTCAAGCTAACAATTTTATATTTCTGTAACTGATGTGTTTCAATTATTATATGTATTCAACAATGCCATGGGATGCAACATTTTACTGACGGGCGTTTGACACTATTGGTCAAGAATTGGACTTTATTGGATTACGTGACTCAATATAGTATATTAGACTGTTATAGCTTGGGTGTTATATAGGGAAAAACAAATTCTGAAGCATTCTGAAAAAATTTGCTGATAATAAGTCTTAGAAAAAAATAACATGGTCATGGTGAAAGTTTAATTTTACTGCAATGTTTATTTAATATTGACATTTATACATATTTAGTTAGTAACACTGTCCGATATCTTATTTAATATGAAAAAGTTTGAAAAATGTAACAAAATTAACAAATACTTTCGTGACATTAGAAAAGCAGGATTGAAAAGAGCAACTAAGCCCGTTTTCTTCAAAACTTAACATTACTGTAAAACCGTTTAGCAGAATGAAAGTATAAGATATGATAATACTTAAACATTATGGAGTATCAAATTGGTATAGCTTCCATACTACATATTATAAAAAATTGAATATTTTCCTTATTTATAAAAAATTTGAAAATGTTTTTCTATTGGTGAACACTGTATAGCAGTATGGCACAATTAGAAAGAAAATAGATCAAAGTATACTAATAAAACTTTTATAAATTAAATATCTACTATATGGGCATGAGTTTAAAAGACCTAACACTACATGTAACATACACCATAACATCGACCACAAACCCGGTGAACCTCACAGAGTAGGCTAAGAGGAATGGGGATGAAACCTACCGAGAACCTAGTCTCGTTGGTAGGTTTCGGTCAAATCCACGAGGCTTGGTTTCAATATTGCAATGACCTACAGTAGACTCACAAAAATACCTAATGAAACGAAATGACTAAGTTTGTAAAATGACAAGTTAACAAGGTTTGATTACAGAACCTGTATTAGCATGCAAAAGTATTAAATCAACAACTATAGAACGTAAGCACGATAAAAGAGCTCAATATAACAGGACCATTTCAAAAGTTAATATATTTAAAAACTAAATGAAGCAAGAAACCGTCGTTCAAAATAATAAATAGAACAGATTAAAAAATAGTTCTAAAAGGCAAGCGTACAATTGCTTTCACTCTTCGGAAGCTTATTCCCCAATGCAAGGAAGGACTCTCTAGTAAATTGAGAGGTAGTTTCCTGTAGCTCTCAAAGTTTTGAATGTTTCACCATAATATAGCATCACTTTTAAAATTAAATTATCATATTTTTCCCAAACTTTCTTGTGCCATGATATAAAAATATGATGCACTGTTGCTGATTGCACCTTAAATGTGTTGTTTGTCTTGAACATCTCAGATAGATGTGAGTTTAAAACACCGCATATTAAACATTATCTGTTTAAAGAGACTAAAAACTAAGATTTCCATGCTTAAAATACTATCGTAATCCTGATTGATATGATTTAATAAACTGACCTCCTGCGGGCTTCTGAATAAGATAGCCTGCTATGGTTCGTCTAGATGCCATGAAGCAAGTAGCTACCTCCCAGGCTTTCCGAGATCCATAGGACAAGGTAGCTTTAGGGTTCTCATTGCATTTTATACTGAAAAAAAGAAAAAAAAATTAAACTTTTTAATTACATGATATGAGTCTTAAAGATAAATTACTTAAAGACAAAATAAACTTTTCATATAAACTTGAGTAACGTGCAAACCAATGAGCTTAATGTTGGTTGACTTTATTTCTCCTATTATAATGAATTCTTTATATTACTTATCAGCGGGTTTATGTTTCAGATTTCTTCATGTATTATATAGTAAAAACTTATTTTTTTTTTACATCTCACCTCAATAATTTTTTTAAAATATCTTATATTAAAACTAAACAAAAATCGTCTTAGAATTTAGTTTTGCATTTACACTTAAATACATTCTTTTAGAAAGTGAATAAAGAAGTATTTCCTTTTATCTGAAGATAACGATATCGAATTCAAATCCAGATGTAGCTTTTTTTTTTTGTTTTTTTTTTTTTTTTTTTTTTTTTTTAAACCATCTTTACAGCTTTTACTTTTTTTCTTCGAAATTTTTGTTTTAAAAAATGGGAATTTTTGGAATTCTAAAAATGTACATTTTATAGTTCGTAACACTATAAAGTGAAAAGTAAAGTGTATTTTATCCAAACAATAGATTGTATTATTTAACTATTTTAAGACATTGTCATTTTTAATTCAGGAATTTCTGTTTTTATTTATTCATTTTACCTTATTAATCAACTTAATAATTATGCTTCAATAATTAAGGGGCATTGAAATGCAGTAAATCCGAATTAGTCCAAGAAAAAACTTCCGGGGATAACAAAAAAAATTATAAGTGGGACTAACTGGAGCGTTTTAGTTTACCTGTTGATGTAACATCCTATGTTTTGAAATTTTTTTCTATATTTTCCATTATTCAATCGGAAATAAAACTGAATAAAAATATTGTTGACAATATTTCAGATATACTTTAGATATTTTGGTAAGTTTGAGACTGCTTGAAAATAAATTGAAATGTATAACATTTTAAACCCCTGATAGTAACTTTAGTAATGAGAACAGTTCTTCACTTTTAATCTTCGGATTTTTTTAACCTCGGATATCAGTTCTCAGAAGATTGTAACTTATTCTTTTCAAAGTGTATCCTGCTACGTACTTCAAATACTTGGCTTTATGCAATTACATTTTATAACTTTGTTGAGTCAAAATCCTAGCACTTAGTAACAGTATCCATTATGTCAGTGTATCAGAATGTAAGATACAGCTAATGGAACTTAACAGATTTGTCTCCCATTATTTTAGCATTCTAGTCAAAATAAATGGTGTTCTCGTTGACGGGATGATCACTGAGCTTTATTTCTCGGTAACTGATTGTTGATTCTGCTGCATATTTTAAAAGTAAATCGGTACCGTTTTTCAGAATTTTTCAACATTTTTCTGAATATGTTTTATCGATACGGGGTGGAGGGGGGTGAGGTAATTTTTTAATAATTCTAAAACAAATTAGACTAGACCTATTAAGTCTATAACTATACCATTAATTAAATCATCTATACCCGCAACGGAATTTGAATTCACATACTCTTGTGCAGAAGAACATTTCTTTGATGCCTCGTAGTTAGGAGCATTTTATTTTTAATAAATTGCATTCTATTTAATATGTATTTTGATAATCCACCATTTGGTATTATATTAAATGAAATCTCTATCAAGAGTTGAGAAGATGTGTTTACAAGTTTTAGAACTCTTATTTTTAATTTGTAAAATCTATTATGGAAAAATTCTCCAGATAAAGAAATTAGTGAGTCAGGAAAGGTGATTTTTTATCTTGCCATCTTTTTAATGTCGTTTTGGAGAAAGTCATAAGAGATTCAGGAATTAACATATTATCAAAGTCAACACAAATTTTGGCCTATGCGGGCGACATAGACATTTCAAGAACTGTTTCCGCAGAAAAGATGCTTTTATTTCTCTGGAGCATGCTGCTATTAGTATGGGACTGTATAAAAAACGAAAGAGGAAGGGAAAAAAAAGAGCCAAAGGCATTTGTCATCCATATAATTTACATATAGTAACTGCTGACAATAGCATAGTCATGGACGTTCAAGGTCTTCTAATGAATGTAAATAAAGTCTTTTACGGACTAAATCGTTTTTCAAATCTTTATTACTATCAAGAAAAACAAATTTTTTTACTGTATAAAGCCTTAATTAGACCAATATTTACCGATGGCTCTAAGACCTGGACTCTGACAAAGCTGAAGAAAATAAAATAGCCATTTTTGAAATTAAAATTCTGCGAGCCGTTCTTGGTGGAATAGAAATCCACAATGTTTGAAGAAGATTGAGCATTATAAAATCTAGAGAGCCAGATATCATAAAATTCTTAAATCGGATGAACTAGGCGGCTCACTTTTTTAGAATGGATGACGATTCCATATTAAAAAATTATTTTACCTAAACCCCCAACAAGCAGGAAAAGAAATAGACCCGACACCTTTTAGATTTTTAAAAAAATATTTTCATTCTGTGTATTCTGAAAGATCCCGAAAGGAGTTGATTTCTTCATATATCCAAAGCTAAAACTCCTGAATCCCAATGTGTACCTTTATCTTTCATAGGTATTTATTCTATAAATTTTTGATCGTAAAATATCATACTACATTTGTTTATATTAAAAGGTTCATTAAAAGAAACCTTATGTATTTTTTGAAATGCAGGTATGAAATCTTCAATATTTTTTGAATGAGAAATTATTCTACGTTGTTAGCAGTTATGCATACAGTCTATATGTTTGAATACCAAAATCAGAATTTTTAGTTATTTTGAACTATTTGTTTTTAATTTATTAATTCTGAAGATCATTTCAGTCTGAATAATCTTGATTAATTTTCATGTCTTATTCAAATACGCAATGAATAACATTCAAGTACTAATCTAAGAAACAGTGAAGCAAGATCTGTCTACCAATGTAGCTATATCTACCTATCTATAACTGTCTATAAAACAAAAATTATATATTCGTTATAAAAGTAAAATATAACAATTTCTTATAACAGCATTTATTTACAATTTAACAGTTTTGATAGTGTATGCACCTAAACCTTTTGACATAAATGAATATTTTTTTTTTATTCCAAACTCTATTTCATGAAATACAACAGAAATCTATTAAGAAAAGATCTGTCGTACTTACAATTATTTTGAAGTTTGTGAAAAACAAAACAATTGAAACATACAGTAAACTGATTTATTCGAAGTTTCATTGATAGATAGAAATTACTATACCACTTTAATTTCAGATTATTCGTTTATTCCATCGGAAATCGGAGGGAGTAATTATTTGCAGGTTGTACGAGAGACGCTCAATCATTGATGGACACTTTTATTTTCTTCGAAAAGTAATTAATTTATGCTCAAAATTGATAATATTTCACGTGTAAAAATGACTATTTAGTTAAGAATAATTTAAACAGTTTATACTAAGTATGAAATTTGGTTACATTAAATTATTTTAGTGTTCATTTTAGGAATAATTATCTCTATAAATTCGATAAGTAAGAGCAACCTAAATAACCCAATGAGATTTTCTTTCTTTTCTGTTCTGATTAAAATCCTTCTTGAAATTGAAATAACTCTATACTTTTACTTATCTTCCATTTATACATTTTTTTACATTAGTCTCCTTTTTAACTATAATTTTACAGAAATATTTCTTATATAGTTTACATTTGCATATGGATTATTTACTCAAAACTTAAGAATTACACAAATTTAATTTTTTTTTGCTGCAATTTAAATTTTAAAACTTATAAAAAATCTAAATTCGCAAATTTTTCAAAAATTTTATTTTTGTTTTAATTTCTATCTTAATACCGCTTTTAACGATCATCATCTTGAATACGTATTGCTTTTTGAAAGGGTTTTGAAAGGGTGTAATGAAGTACGTTGTTTATTGTCTAAGCTCTTTTAAAAAGAAATAACCTATTGATTATGGGGAAAACAGAAGCTTTCATACCAAATTCTAAAGATAACGAATATAGTAATTTTTCAAATAACACTTTTATAATTACTCGTAATTTAATACTATTTTATCTCAAGTAAATATTGTAGGAAATTTATAAAAAAGAGCAGAGAAATAGCAGCAAAATTCTGCAATCTTAACGTAAAAATAACTTTTTAACTGTATAAAGAACATTATTTGTTGAATCTAGTGGCCAGTTGACTGGTGTTTGATTTGAAATCCAGTAAACTAAATACAGATATATTTAGAAGAAATATGTAATCAATATCTTACTTTTAGATTAGAGGGCAACAGAGATATTTTAGTTTCGTTTAAGGACAAAGTATAAGACGGAATAAAATATTCTTTTTGACTTGACATTCAGTTTTATATTTTATCGTTAATTTATCTTTCTATATAGTTTTAAAGAGAATGTTGTTTGTATGTGCACAGCTTTGATCAAATGTATTGAATTTACACTGTTTTTAATACCTTCATAAATAATACTACAGGAACAATTTCAATGCAAATATGAAAAAAATTACAGTAAAAGAAAGTTCATTAGTCTTAGAATAAAGGAAATAACAATGGCACGAGAATTGTATTTTAAAGAAAAACATAAATAAATGTTACGAAATATGCTTCTTGAAAAGAGAATTAAACCACCCACATAAATGCAATTCTGCAAAATAAAAGTATGTGATGACCAAGGTGCTCAGAAAAGTTTACTAGTAAAATAAAAAAAATATTCATTTATCCATAGTTATAAAAAAATCAATATTTTAATTCAAAGATAAAATAGACTACAGCCTAACTAGTTTCTAGGTAACAAATTAAGAAGCTAAACATGATTATGGTTTACGTCACATGAAAATATTTCTATTTTTCAAATAAGGTAACACTACTCTGAGTTCTTTAAAGACAGGTACAATATGTTGGTATTCTTATTGCAGTTGAATGATAATTTGAAATAAGCTGTTGTAAAGAAAATGAACATGTATAATTCTTTTCTGAAACTCTCGAATTATATTAAGTTAGTTGCTTGGTTTGGAGCGGAACACGGGGATAATGAGACTGGGACTTACAGCTAAATCCCGACTCTAAATATTGATGACATTAGTGGGATTCGAACCTTTGAACTTCAGTATTGAAAAGCAGCACCTACCCATTCGATCCTCTTTTGGCCTAAATACATTAGGAGTTTTAATTTTCTATTCATTACGAGAAACAATATTTGAGCTAGATTTCAGTTCAAGGAGTTTCTTGTCCATTTCAACATTATTTCCTTTCTATAAAACAACTTCCTCATGAAGTGCAGCATAAACATAATGTTCTGTGGTACTTTCTGTTGTTCCTTTACATAAGTTTTAATAACAAACTTTGTAGTTTATAATGTAAAGTGGAGCAGAAGATTTCACATTTTTATCTGAAAATTCTTCTATAGAAAATAATTGAGTTAAGCTTTCTCGAAGGCAGAAGTTTCTATTATAGAACTGGTAGTCCGAATTTTGCAAATGGAAAAATTAATGCATCTGCATATGAAAATTTTCTGAACGATATCATAAGATAAGATAGAGGATTTATGTTTGTCGAAATGAAGGGAAATTTTGGCTACACAGAATGATCTTTATCTAAAAAGGAAATTTATTTCTTAACACCGAATTTGAAACCCTTTTTGATGTCGTTAACGCAGGAGAAAAATTTCAAAGCATTGTTCACATGAAATTTCATAATGAAAAAAAATTATGTGTCACAAGAAAAAAATTAAATCTGATACAACATCAAAAAGGTAAATTATTTAATACTTTATTCTCTTGATAGAAATAGTTTCTACCATTAAATTTACCTTCAAAGTAAATTTATATTGTTCTATTTAATAATTTATATAAAAATATCCAACTAAAAGTTATTTGAAATATTTAATTGTAAAATATTTTTCCAAGAGTTGGAACTTAAGCCATACGGTTGACATCTATTCTTCTATCCTATTGTTACAATCCAAAGAGAGCAGAACATAATTTTAGAATTCCTCTATATACCTTTATATAATAGACCTCTTGCAGATGCAAGTCATTCAAAGAGAAATGTATTTTTGGAAGTTTTGAGATTTAAAGTGGATTTTTACATGTTTAATGTTTTATTATCTGAATTACACGCTTCTGGTATGATAAATAAGAGTGACAAAAAGTATAAAATATACGACTGTTTTATTTCATAAACTGGGAAGAGGACAGATTGATTCATTTAAAAGGGTAGAAATCTAATATTTTATTAAATATTTCTACACTAGTCGCATATTTTTAGTCGAATACAGTAGCTAGAATTATAAATATAAACTTCAAAGATGTTTTAAATAGACAGAGGATAACTTTAATTGCCTTGTTTGAAAAGTAATACCTTATCTGTACACATTTAAGAGTAAAACTTTTATAAATTACTAGCAAGTATGCCCGTGCGGTAAACTTAATATATTACCTTTAAACAAAGATTTTTTTCCCGCATAACTCTAAATTCGTCACAGTGCAGTTCGAGTCATTGGCATAGTTATATATTTCTAATTTCCTTGTCATAAATTTACTTTGGTTGAAAACTTATATTGCCGACAATGCTTCTTTCCATCTTTTGAAACCAATAAATTATTTTGAGGTAATCTAAATATACAATAACATCCAACTATATGAAAACTTTTTTGTTATATTATCTTGTCACAATGCTAAGGTGGACAGAATATCGAATATGTTCATTTGGCGGTATCATGTATTTCTATCCAAAATTAGTCACTCTGACTTATCGGGTAGATTTGTATAAAAAATACAAATGAAAATTGTTCTTAATAACAATAAATAACAATAACAAAATATATGCTTATATCTTAGCGATTAAATCTGCATCGAATTTGTGTCTTATATTTGCTCAAACTTTTTTTTTTATGGTAAAATATAAGTTTAACCTTAAATTACATTACTGTATTACTACTGTACGTTCATTAGCAACGTTAATAGAACTTGCTAGATTACGTGGTAGCAGAAGTTTTGACAGCAACAGTGCTAATTTTGTTGGTATTAATAAATGTTGTCCAAAATTAAAGAAATTTATGACAGACCACATGGTTTTGTACGAAACAAAAACACATTCATATTGAAAACCATATGAATATAAAAATAACTATATAAAATGATAGGTTTTTACTTGCCTATGAGAGTCACTGAAGTTGGTACTTTTTGTTGTTAGACTACTGTTGATAAACATTTCATTGAAACGTAAACATTGGCTAAGAATAAAATTTAAAATTAGTTCTTATATAAGAATGCTATAATTTACGTCACATAGAAATGAAAGTGAATCACTTTATTCTCAATTTCCAGGTCAAATCGAACTGTTACTACGTAGACGATGTTTAAATATTATAAAATAAGAAATGAATAAATGAGATTTAAAGGAATGACGTCATAATGATAAAAAAAATCGTTTTCACCTATTTATTATGTGACAAATTGAAAATTTTAATCTGTTGCTTTTAATCGAGGAAAGCTGCAATTAAAACAACAGCCACCTAAATACGAGGCCTGCGCACTGATTTTCCAAACACAGGTCACGTGATCGTTCGAAAGCGGTATTTTATTTTGTTAGTGCTAACCGATTTCTGTTCTTGAAGAAAATAAATTTATAGAAGTAAAAAAACTTTTGTTATTACAAGTAGGGTAAATAGCAATTTTGCTATCGTTTCTCCTACTATTTTTTTATTTTTGAGCTGTTTTCAAATTAAGTGTATCATAAGAATGATGGTAATTCTCGGTACTTTCGAATGGTTCGAATGTTTTATTACTGTGTGCTTTGTATCATATTGTGTATTATAACTGTCGTTTTAAAAATAAGTTTCATTTTATTGTTAGATCTCATTAAGGAGCTTATAATTATATAATACAACATTTAATGTCAGTGACTTTAATGTATTCTAAGTTATATTAAAGTTTCGTTTTTGCTGTGTATTGCAACTTGGCTAATGTTGATAACTCACAAATTACAATTTCTGTTTTATATCAAAGGAAAACTATTTATTATTACCACAATAAAAGATTAATGTATCTTTACTTCATTGATTTGTGTGTTTTTAAGGAGCTTTATTAATAAAAGTTGATGTACAACTTCTTTCACACACCACAATAGCATCTGGGAAATTTCTATGTAGAATCTATGTAATCTGCACTTTAAATTGTTTCTGATTTATCAGCTTCATATTTTTTAGTCCTGAGCTCTGTTTTCAGATTTTCAGATTAACTTTCTACGATTTAAAATTTTGAATGTCGAAACCTAAAAAAGACATATCTAACAAAAATGAAACTACCAAAAGAAAATTTATAAATGTAAAAAATTAGTCTAAAGCAATCAATAGAAGCAATGGTTTTACACATTTTTATTATAAAAATATAACCTTTATTCAATGTTTTACTATTTTATAATAGGCAAGTTTCTCATACAACTGTAGAAAAGTAGTTAAATAAACATGCTTAAAGTTTTTGAATGGTTATGTCCAATAGCCGAAAGTAGAAATATCCCATCTAATAAAATTTGCAAGCTGTTTTAATTAGAAAAATAAATTTTAATTAATAGATGCTTTAGGTAGAGGAACTTTTAAAAAAAATCAACTGTATTTACACTTAAAGTAACATATTTATGCATTCATATATTTACAAATGTTTTATTAAAATATAACAGTAATTTTATAGCAAATGATAATCAACTCAATTTATTAATACCAGTCAATTAACCATAGCTTAAAAATGTAATAGATGATATAAATAGGTCTTCAAAATTATGTTTGCCTGATTGTTTACCTCGGTTCAAAAATATAATTTTAACTATTCATAAAATATTTCTGAATAACTACTCTAAAAGTGATTGAAAAAAATATTGAAAAAGTATCCAATAAGAGAAAAATAAAATTTTTTTTTAACTATTTCTTGTAATAATATTTTTACTTTTTTTTCTCTATATACTATTGAATTATGTTTCATTGTTTATGTAGTACACATCAATATCAGATGTTATATGTAAATAAAACTGTAAATAAAAATTTTGAAATTATTTTGCCTCAGCATAATGTTTTTGCATGCAAAATTCAGGAGTTTGTGAAATTTGTCAGTGATAAATTGTTCTATGATTTTCACTAAGGCAGAGTTTTTTAACACTTCCTTTAATATAATCCTTAAGGATTTTAATTATTTTAACTTTAACGTAATCCTTAAAGCATCACATTTTATGAATAAAAGTTAAGATATTTTATTTCCATGGGACCATTTAAGGAAAGGTAAGTAAAAAAGAAAAAAAAAAAGATGCGAGTTGTGTAAATTTTTGCAGATTTAATTTTTTCTTAAAATTTTATTCATGCATCATATCTGTTCTCGAGTAGTGTATGAAGTTGTTTTGGTAACTAAAATTTAAATATAAATTGGCACACAAATAAAATATCTATAGCAAAACAATTTTTCTTCTAATAAATATACACATTAGTGAAATAATTGAATATCCTTAGTTTATTTTTTGAAAAAAATATTTTGTTGAGTAAAAGGCATAACACATTTTACTTGCGGATAATAGAAGGGAAACCGCCTTCGGCCGCCGCCATTTTGTTTGAGTGCGAAGGCCTTCTATATAGATGGCTGTGATTGAAACAATTACATGGTATTAACGGAATGACGTCACATTGCTAGAAATATTGTTTCTTTCACTTAGTTATGTAGCGATAAATTAAAAATTTAATAGTTTGCGTTTAACCGGGGAAAATAATGCTTGGAATAATGACATGAAACGCTCGAAAAAAAGGGAAGGAATTGATTTTGAAAGTTAAAATTTTTTAAAAACTTTCCTCGGAACATCCCTAATAATTTCCCAAATTTTCACGGCGATTGGAAGAATGGTTTTTGAGTATCGAGTACAGAAGGCACAAATTCATTAATATATATATATATATATATATATATATATATATATATATATATATATATATATATATATATATATATATATATATATGACCCCTATTGTATAATGTGTTTTTAATGGTAAAAATCACATTTTCTAGGAAAATTCTACACTAAAATATCTAAAAAGACTGATCGACTAATTTTTAAATTTACAGTTTACCCCAGCTTGAAATATCTTAAACTTTAAGAGATGCTCTTTAAAGAAGTTGTTAGCTTCTTTACAGTTATTCTTACAATTTATTTCTTTGAAAGATTTCTCTTTTCTCTTTAAAAAACTAAGAAGTTTACATCAAGAAAAATCAAACTTATAAAGACATCCTTGCGACTAAAACAAATTATGGAAGCAAAAATGTAAGACATAACTGATCATCTCAACAAAAATTACAAACTTTAATTAAAAAAGGTTTAAACTCTTGGTAAAAAAGTTCCCTCTGTTTCATAATATATGTACCTAGAATTTTTATTTATTACTCATTTTACTTTACTATTAACTCATTATAGAACCAGGCTACAAGTTTAAATTTTGCTACTGGAGTAATCGTTTTCAGTTCTCATAAACTATGCCTTAATAAGTACGTTTCTATCCAATTAGTTCTATCCAGTGCATTTCTATCCAATCGCATAAAAACAAATCCTTTATGTGATTATTTTCAAGCATGCAATCAGAGAGAATGTTAAAGAAAATAAATATTCTTTATTATAGTTTTTCACAAAGCTATATTGTTTTTTTATGAATGATACAAAAAATGTCAAAGATGATATTTCAAAGTATTTTTAGTTTAGACATTGTAAGAGAAATTAAATATCTTTCGATACCAAAGACTTTGTATACAGACTATTTTTTTTTCTGTAATACAAAGAGCTTCTTCAAAAATACAATTTAACAAAGTGCAGTGAAAACAAAATTTGAAAAGAATGTTACTGAATAGATACACAAAATCTTAAAAGGAAAAATAAGAGGAACACATTCTTAAAAGGTCCTATTTCAGTACTCTCTATACCAACAAAAATTTTCAGGGAATTGCAAAAGGGTAAAAGTTGGGCAGATATCAAGAGTGGGAAAGAAATTCAAAATTTTTCAGTTGTCACGAATGTCCAGCGTAAAATATCTGGTAAAGGAAGTATAAAGTATGTTAACGATTTATTGTTACATATTTGTGGTACAGGTTGCAATTTGTCACTAGTTTATTTTTACATATTTGAAGTACAGGTGTATTCTTGTAGCAGTTTTAGATTACTTTCCCGATAACGTTAAACTTTCATCTTAACTAAATTAAAGAAATTTATCAGAACAAAGTAATCATTCAGAAACATTTTGGTTAATTGTGTGTGTGTGTGTGTGTATAGATAGATAAAGTTGTTTTTACTCCCAAGTTAAGATGATATGCATGCTAGATACAATGCAGTCGTTAGACCAGGGAAGAAATATGGAAGATTTGGATATACAAAATGAGCTAGCCAATCAGTACGTTGATTAATCACATGATTAATCGTAAGGAGAGAAACTAAGTTACGTTAAGGAGTTATATAAGATTAGTTGAGCTAAGCAGGAATTAATTTGATGTTCTCGAAGTATCTAAAGTTTCAACAACTATATAAGGAACAAATACATTTTTACGAAGGTTGTAATTTTAGGAGTAGGATTAGGGACTGTAATTTATTTTAGAATAGTTATATTTTAAATGAATTTTGAAATGATAGAAAAGAAAATACTAAGAATTGTATTATTACAAGAAATAATGGAACTTGTCCTCTTGAGTAAGTTACCTCAAGACTTTCTAGTCTTTGAATTTGCAGTAGCGACAGGTGGTTTAGAATTTTCCTTCTACTTCATCTACCAGGTGAATTAAACAAGCTGAGAGCAGACGACTTTTTTTTTACTCTTTCTACATTCCAACTTTTTTTTTTCTTTTTACTTTGAATGCTTAGATTTCAAGAATGCATATGTATCAACATACGTTCATGGTAACAATATCACAACAAAGCAGTGTTTAATTTATTTTCGGGCATGAAGACATTATGTGCGTGAGTTGAAAGCAGTAAATTCCTGGTTATAATTTTAGTTTTTATTTGTTATTTTCATATATGAAAAGAAGAAGAAAAGTGTTTTTAAAAGAGTATGATCTGTTGATTTTGATTAATATTTTCGATCTCCTTAAGTCCTAATAAACCATGTTTGGAATTGCACGTTTGTTTCTGTCCATTTGTGAATATTTTGGTTAATAACACACAGGCGATAGAATCGAAGTTGAACTTTTGAAATAATGCAAAATGCTCTAATGTGCAGCATAACATAATTTGGCTTTATTTAAAAGCATTCATTGATAATTATCCCTTGAAAGTTATATGTGGCACCATTGTGTGAAAATACAAGAAAAACATACTTATTTTCAGATATAATTTGATGTATCATCATAGACTCAAGAATGGGAAAAATATTTGAAGTTTGAAAAAATTAAACTTATTAGTTAAGACGGGTGAACACAAATAAAACTGATCTAAATCCAAACTCTTTGTATTGCTGATTAGAGCACGAAAAAACATCCATAATTAGTACAAATAAGACTATAAGACAATAAGTACAAATATATTCAGAATAATAAATAAAAAGTTCATCTTAATTACACGCAGGGATTGTGAAATATTAGACAAAGGATTATACATGATAAAATTGAAGACTGAAAGAATATAGTTTATATGTCTTTCTCAGTAATAAATATAACATTAAACAAAATACCTTGAAGATAAATAGTAAAATGTATTTTTATGAAATATTTGAAATTAAAAGCTGTTTGAATTCGCGATTTCAAACAGACTGCTAGAAAATTGGTAAGACCATTATGATTTTCATAAAATTTTTATAAATTATTATAAAATAGATTTTAATATTTGTTCAGGGAGCATTATAAAGAAGGTTTTAAGACAACAGAAAATGAAAGAAACTTAGCTTTATTTCTCTTATTTTGAAGTAGTTAAATATTAATTTTTTGTATTCCAAGGTGAACGTCTCTCGGCATCTTAATTTTTATAAACAACTTAGGCTAATTTTAACTTTGATTAATTTTAAATGCCTATTATTTTCAGTAATTGAGTGATTTAACTGGAATCATTACAAATACAGATTTAAGCAGATATCCCAGGTTTTAATTAATTTTCTGAGAGATTTACCAGGAAACATCGAATTGGACACACAGAAATACTCCCATATTCGAATGAATGGAGGTTTAGAAGGTACTAAAAATGTTTGCTCTCACTAGAAAAAATACGAGGCATCAAATAATGTAATTATATTCCTAGAAATGCATCTAGGAGAGATCTTCGTAAAATGCCTTAAACAACGAAACTATTGTACATGAGATCAAAATCATTTTAATAACGAATATTTAGCATACAAAAAATCTGAACATGAATTCCTTGAATGTCTATAAAAATATACTTATTTTTATTTTGTATGATGCTGTTATCATCTGCACATACCCTTCAAGGTTCAAAATTTGTTTAGTTTTTGATGTTAACTATGTTGTCTAAGTAGAGCAAGCACTGCCATTTGGTGAAGTTAATGCTCGTTGTAATGAAACTTTTACAATCCCTTCTTCACTTCGTACCAGTAAACAATAAACAGTCAAAATTCCGACTTATTCGCTTCAAATGGTAGATTTTTCCTTTTTGTTTTCTAAAGAGGGTTTTTAAATGAATCGTTTCTACAGATTAAATAATATCACTACGACTGCGAATGAATACGTCGATATAATTCATTTGTGTTAATAGATGCTATATTGAGATTTTTCGTTATACAGAGGGGGGATTGCAATAAAAATAGAAATGCTTAAATTGATGTTACAATAGTCCTAAATACAATTTCTCCACATTTTAAGGTGAAGTGTTTTAGAATTATGGCCCTTAGCATCAATACACTAATTACAATCACCTGGTAGCTACCTGAATCGTTAGTAATTCTTACATATAGATTTTCCACTGAATAGATATTTCCTCCTAAATTGAATTTTTTCTCAATTACCATATTGCCTTCCCCATATCATGAAGTAATAAAAAACTCAAAAAGATTCTCTGCAAATAATTGATTTTTCATTTTATCTTTTATGAGAGGTCTTTAAAAGTATTGTTTCAACTGCGTATGAATATGCCGATAACTTTTCTATTGTTCTAGACCGGAATCACTGATTGCCTGTATGTTAAAAATTTGTTATATAGTCTATGTTTCGTAATCCAAAAGGGAGGTGAGCAACTAAATTTAAAAAAAAGCCTAAATACAAAATGTCAACATTTTACGACTAGTAGTTTTTGAGCTATGCCCTGCAACGTTAAAATAAATTACAGGGATTTATTCTCTATGGAGAGTACCCGTTGAAATGAAAAGAGGTGTCCACATAAATGTTATAAAAGTCGTAAATTCAAAATTACAAACTTTTAAGGCTATTTGTTTTAGAGTTATGAAATATACGTATATTTGTACAGACGTTGCCACGAAACTTAGAGGAAATGTGCTTAGGGATGGTCAAAATGAATATTTTAAGTTTGATTTAAATTAAGGCTTTTGAACCGCATGTACAAACTTTATATATAAGCTTTTCAATATTGGTTGAGGCTTTATCAAAATGAGTATTTCCGTTTAAATTCGAGCATTGTATTTTTGCAATTATAATACTTTATTTTGTAGAAGGAAGTAATAAAAAAGAAGCCAACATGCTAGAAATGTTTCAAATGTAAAAATGTTTGGGGAGCCTTAAAACTTACTAGTTACTGAGACTTTTCGGTTGGTTGGTTCGGAGCTTCCGTTTTTGTTATACAAGAGCTAGTGAAAGGCAGGACCTAAACCCATTTCTAGTGACTGCTAACATTCATACCATTTGTTCTGGGGCATTTAGGACTTCTCCCGTACAAAGTCTTTATGCTGACTGCAATGAACCATCTTTAAATCACATTCGTCGTCATATTTCACTTAATACTTTTTATCGTATTTTATCTCCCCCTTCTCATCCTTTGAAAAATATGCATTTAAACCGTCATTATGATAAACTCGTCCATCTTTCATTCCGCCTTTTGGTCTCCGTATGCGTAAAATTGTAGAGAATAAATCACTTAAAGATCACTCTTAACCCGTATTTCAAAATTCCTTCATGGAAGGAGTTTAGTATTCCTTATTTGCAGCCATTTAAAGGTTTCGAAAAAAATGATACTGACCCCTGTATTTACAGGCAAATTTTCCATGATCATAGGAATAAATTTGGAAATTACGACGAAATCTACACTGATGGATCCAAATCTGAAAATTACGTTGGTTTTGGTTTTACGTGCGACAATGTCACTCGGAGTTATCGCCTTCCCTCTTTCTGCTCAATCTTCACTGCTGAACTGATTGCAGTGTACGAAACTCTTATTTACATTTCCAAACTGAATAGAAAATACTTTTTAATATATACTGACTCAATGAGTGTTTTGAATAACCTTGGTTCGAGTACTGTGAATAATAACTATATTTATTGGATCCTAAAACTTTACAAACAACTTATTCATCATGGTTTTCATATTATCTTTTGGGTTCCTGGGATGTAAGGATTTGGGGAAATGAGAATACTGACGTACTGGCTAAGAATGCTACAAACCATTATACTGGCTCAGTTCCTTATAACTATATTAAAAAAAGCAATAAATGCTCTAATTTATAATAAGTGGCTTAATGAATGGAATTGTGAAACGAACAACAAACTCCATGAAATCAAACCTAATATCACTCCTTGGCCATCTATGTCTAACCGGAAGAGCGATGTTCTCTTGACGAGACTTCGAATAGGCCACACTAGGCTTACTCATTCACATTTGCTATTGGGGGAATCCCCCCTCGTTGTCCACGTTGCTATTGCCAGCTCACCGTTCATCACCTTTTAACATATTGCATTCGTTTTAAGCGGTTTTATCATATTTGCTTTAAATGTACAAATCTTAAGTTATGTCTTGGGTGAATCTCCTCACCCAGCTTTATTTGATTTTCTTAAACGTATTGGTGTTTACTTTTCTCTATAGTGGTTCCTTTTATCTGTATTTTTTATCTCACTATATGTACTGTCGTTTATGTGTGCTTTATTTTGTCTCATCTGGTCTGCTTTACTTATACTTAAAAAAAAAAACTGCTTTTAGACTCTTAATGTTGACTTAAGCGTGTTTTTATTTTTTCACCTCTCGTCTTTCGCATCTTGTCCTCATTGGACTTTGCGCCATAAAACATCAATCAACCAACCTAACATTCTATCAATAGTATTCGAATCCCCAGATTTCCCCAGACCCCCCCCCCCAAAAAAAAAAGCAGCTTCCCACTTATCCGGTGATATCCGAAGCGACTGCTAAGAGAAAAAGCTATAGTAACAGATTTAAGGAAAAGAAAGAAGACAAAAAAAAAAAAAAAAAAAAAAAAAAAAAGCCATTAAACACTAAAGTAAACTTTATATTTTAATAGAACTTATTTTTATATTGAAACATATTAATTTAGTTTAATTAATACCTATGTACTGCTACTCTTACTTTCCAGTTTATAAAGAAGTCCTATTTGGACGAAATTGTGGCAAATGAAATAAAAACTATTGTCAGATACTTTTGGAATATATAAAGTATAAGATGTATCAATTATTGTCAAAAGTGCAATTTCTGAGCATTTATTTTTCATTGGCCTATGTTATCTCCAATATTAATATTTTTTTGTATGAAAAACTATCTGATCTTAAAGATTTTAAAATATTGTCAATGGTTTTATTGGAAGAATAAAATAGCTACTTATAGAAATTTGGGCGTTTAAATCCTTAAATCAACATAAGTTATAAAAGGAAAAATTCTTATCAAAAAGATTACGCTCTATGAACATGTAATAGATAAAATGCGATAGCTGCTCTCCAATAATCACTTCAAATAAAAATGAATAAAACAGAAGATCCTCCATGCGATGGATCAGTTAGCTTATATCAACCTTTTACTAGATATTCTAAAACCTAATGCACGATGTCTTGTCATTCCAAAAAAAAAAGGATAAACATTCTGTTATCATTAGCCACTGTACAAGTCTTTAAAAGCCCGCCTTAGTCACCAGATTTGAACTTAATAAAAATGTACCGAGCAGGAACATCAAATTCCTATTTTAATCTTCAAGATCCAAATTTTAAACAGGACTCGAATCGTTTTCATAAACAGAGCTATTTCACTTTTGCTATTTATATTACGATAGCTGCAGGTGTGAAAAATGAAATTAAAATATAAAATTGTAAATTGGCTGCTTGAAGTTAAATTTGACAAGTATGAAAGAAGAATAGTTTATAAAAAATTGAAAACTAAAAAGCTGTGAAATATTTTCCAATTTATGTAGCATTATTATCTATACTACTAATAAAATATTTATATAGTACAAAAAAATCTCTCTTTATTATGAACATGCATTATTTGCTTTATCTGGGTTAGCAAGAAAAAAATTCCTCACTTCTGAGGACTCTAAAATACTTAATACCAAATGTTATACAATTGGACGATACGTGCGCTTATTAAAGGCCATCTAGAGATCATAAGTTCAAAATTGCATTTTTATCTCTTTTAATTGAGAAACAATCTCTAAATCGACCCCTTTACTGTATGAATGTAGCATTGCTTCCGTCATATTACGGGTGAAGTGAATTTACAATAGATCTTTAACCTTTTGAGTCCCTGAGGGTTATGAAAAAACATTGTCGAAGAATTTCTAACAGCTTAACCGTCCTTTATCTATAAGAGTATCAAAAGACCAAAGCAGCGTTATAGCACTTCTTTTATTTTATTTCGATAAATCCCAAGCAACGCGACAGCTGTTCTTCTTTTTACATTCTACACATATATGCTTGAATATTCCACTATTATTATAATAATGTGCCTATTGTAAAATGTCCACAAAAAGAGGAGCTGTGTGATGTACTTTCGTTAGTAAATCTAAGAACGCATAACATGGAGCACCATCAGTGGTCCTATATTGGGTTGATGTCTATTGTCCATCTTGAGAACTTTCCCAACTAAAAAGACCTTATGAAAAAGAACTAAATAAGTGCAGCTTAAAAACAAACAGCTGTTCCATTGACACAAACGAGCTACTTTTTCAGTATACAGAAGACTTAGTTGCCGAAGCAGAACTAAGCTAATTAATTGTAAGTGTACTTAATTTTGGTCTTTAATCAAGGTGGATTTAAACCATATTTTTAGTAAACTTTTATCAAAAGCCTTATTGTCATTAATTTAAAGGCTTGTTTTCTAGACAACTTTCTTACCATCTTGAGCCTGGGATAGAATAATTTAACTAATGAACGGTATAGCTTGTTGAAGAGATTTAACTACTGGGTAACATTGAGTTTATGTGTAATACAATACAACATTATATAAAGTCCCACTAAAAATTATGGTTCTCAAGGGAAAATTATAAATTAGTAAATCTTTTGAGAGAAACAGTGTGATATACAAAATACTTAAAAATAGATTGGTCGCAGTCGCAAAGCAAATGTATTTAGGGTTTGGATTGGAGCACTATGGTCTACTGTTTTGCTACATGTTTAAAGCCAATTCCGAATGGCTACGAATATCCATGCCATCAGTGGGATTCGCATCTGTGACCTTCGTCCATCGTTCGGCCAAAGGTATTTTGAGAGAGAAATACAAAAACATAGTATTTCTTGTTTTACAGTAATAACTTGTCATTTCTTTGCTTCACCAGATGAAAAATATTCTGAACTGAATGGACTTTCTCAAACGTATTGGTTTTTATTCATCTTTCTAATGGTTTCACTCCATTCTCGTTTTTCTCATCTCTCATTCATATTGCATTTGTAGTGTTTTGAAATTTTAACTCTGTTAAGCATTATTTGTATCCTTTTAAAATATATTTTTATTATTTTGATGTGTGTTTCAATCTTTTACCTTTCGTCTGGCTCATCACCTTGAGCCATTAAACCGTATCCAACCAACCTGAACTGAATGATTTTTATACCGCTTTATTTGAAGCGAAATATTAGAGGAAAAGTTGTTTTAAATAACTTGTACCCAGAGACTAAATGGTTATTATACAGACCAGCAGTTATTATGCATACCAACGTGTTATTTATTCATGGTATAAAATAAATGTATTACTTACTTTCGAATACACTTTCTACAACTATACTTTTTTCTTTAAAAATACCTTATTTTCAAAATTTATGAGTGGAGCTCTATACTTTTAATTTTATATTATTGTTAAGTTAGAACCTTGTATCGTAATTAGAATATCTAATCTGTCAACAGAAAAGCCTTTATATGCCAATGACATTTAAAGTTTCATATATTTTTAATTGTTTATACAAAATAAAACTAAATATAATAATTATTTCCATAAAATTTCTTAAAATTCTATCAAGGTCATTCGGAACTCCAAAACGAATAGGAGAATTAAATCTTTACTTTGGAGTTGGGTTATCTGGTCATACTTGCAGCTACTGATGTCATAGAATCCATTTGTAAATTTATCTCAGATGATAGTTTAGTCAGCCTTTTGTCATGATAATTCTGGGAATAATCAATATATCGTCACTCTAATTAATTTTCTTAAAAAATACGTAGGGGGATAAAATGATCAAAGAGAAATTCGCAATTTCTTGTCTTATGAACGGATGGCGTTTTAAGTGACTGTATTTAGAGGGCAAATAAAAGCAATCTTACGTAGTCTTATAGTGCAAAATAGTTTTCTAGCTAATTTACTTTGAGTTGGTTTCATACACCGCATTTCACTAAAATATGAGCGCATAAATATAAAGGCCACATACGTGCTAAATAGAACAATTATAGTTAAAGAAAAGAAAAAAATATGTGGCCGATGTTTTATTAACAAAGATAAGTTCCTCTTAAGATCATTAACTTTATAATAATTAAATTTATGATATTTGATGAAATTGAGTCCACATCTAAGATTTCAATTTGCAATTTTATTTTTATTTGTTTATGCCAAGTATATTGAGTGGATTTATATTAGATGTATTGATATCTTTATACTTTATGTAAATACCAGAAATATTTGAATCATATACTTTGTTTTACAAGTAAATCAAAGTGAACAAAATTTTAAACATATTCTATATCCATAAAAAAAAATCCGTTCTTCGTTGTAGTCAAAAGTTTATTAGAAAAAAAATTAACTAAAATCATAAACGGTTATATGTTACTTTAAAAGTAGTTGATTGTCTTAAATCATTAAATATCAATTAAGACTTGTAAACAGACTGTTTTATTAAATATATAAAGATTTTAAAATATTCTCAAACAGCACACAAGTGATATTCAGAATTCAATGTTCATGATGAATGTCGATACATATAAATACATAGAAAGACAAATGGGCTATTACGGTTATTATTACACTCAGGGTTTGCTGGAATGAACTCTTTTATTACACGAGAGTTAATGAGATAGGGACCGACTGTTTAAAGCAAATTCCGAACCTATATCCATGCCAGAAATGGGATAAAAAACGACGACTGCTCGTACCGAACTGTAGCACCATACCCATTCAGCCATTGTTCATCTTGTTAAGAACTCAATTATTTTCTAATTGTTATTAACTATAAAATCACTTCTTAAATAGGTAAAACGTGTTTAAATGTTACAGATATGAAAAAAATCTCACAAAATCTTGTTCTAAGCTGAAAAAAATAAACTGCGACGTAGATTAACCAACATACATGCTATATATTGATTTCAGTAAAGTTATTCTTTAACTTCCATTTTTTTGTTGCAAAAGCGACCAATGAAACACTTTCATGAATAAAAATATAGTTTTTATATTTTGTTTTATTGATTTCTTTTTAGATATGTCAATGTAAAAGTCGCAAAATTAGTTCTAGGAAGTAAAGCTAAGAAAAGAAACACCTTTTTCAAAAAAATGCTAATGAGTTTCTAAAAGATTATGAACTTTTCTAATAATTGAGTAAATTTCAAAAACCAAATAAGAAAACCTCTTCTTTTCCTAAATGATTAATTGTATATACATAAATTGAACAATGTTTAAAACTACTTCAGTTGCATTGAATAAGGTTAATAATATTTTGAAAATTAAAAAAAAATCTTCAATTTATAGTTGCTAAAAAGTGATGTATCACATATTTTCTCGCACTTTAAATTTCATATTTTCTCCTAATTTTCTTTTGTTTCTTCTTTTTATATATTTATAATATATTTTAGTATTTTGTTGATTGACTTAAAAGTTAATTCAAAGGTATGATAATATATGTACTTCGAATTCTCACTGAAAATTCGGATTTTTCTATAGCTAAAATAATTTTTAATAATCTCGATGAAGTAAAAAACTTAAAGTAGTTATATTTTATTCTAATGTTTATTAGTATCTTAATAAAGAAAATTGCAAATACATTTTCAAAATTAACAATAGATTGAATATTATAAAAATCTAAATAAAAAAATATTCAAAGTAGTTCAGCTATCTGTACTTCATTATTATGCGCATAATGTATACGTTCGATATACATGTGTAAAAAGGTTTAATTAGGTCACATTAATTTACAAAACCGCTTTGTAAAGTCCGTTGTCCCTTTAAGAAGTAATATTCACTTTTAAGCGTGACATGCAGTTGATAATTAAGTTTCATGTAAAATAGGACACGTGACATATAAGTCCTAGTTTATAATTTAGATTTGTAATATATAGATAAAAATGTGTAACTGCTGATGCATTAATTTTAAATGATTTTTTACACTCAAATCATAAATGATCTCCAAAAATAAATGTGTAAGGTACATATAAAAATTTCCCTTTTCCCCCATTTCAAAATTTAATTTCTTACAAATATTGAATTTTAAGATTTTAGCAATATTTCCCTCTTAATTACAATTTTATGATGTAATACATTTTAAAAATATGAATAATTTATCATTAAATTGATAAGGTAGGGGAGAATGACACATTTTAAACAAATTTGTCTTCTAAACCGTTTGTAATTTCTATGCATCGTTTAAAAGTGGACATTTTACTCTTCCACGATACTCACTCTCAATACCATTAAAAATAGGTGAAAAAGAAGGAACATAGAAGGCATACCATTTAGAATATTCCTTTTCTTATAAATAGAAACTGCTCGAAACTACACAGCAATAAATAATTTTTATTATAAAGCTATTTAACTCTTACACATTAAAAAGCATAGGCTCTTAACATTCATGCTATACATATAATTCAGCGATCATTTTTGAGAAAGATTCTTACATTATGATATTGTATTATTTTATTCTAATAACTAGAATCTATGAAAATTATATTAATTAGTTTATTGTACAATCAAGGAATATATTAATTCGTTCAATAAATATTTATGTCACTGCAAAGAATAACATTTACAAAACTCGTAATACGGGAATTCTTTCTGATATCTTCTAAAAACTCAATATGAGTAAATAGAATAGAAAAACAGCACAATTACATTCCCAGTAAAGTTTTACAAAATTTTACTAAATATAAGAATCCCATTTTATGAATGAGAAAATCCATTGTTATTTTAGCTTTAAGGTATAATAACTCATAATTTTCACATATTTATAATGACAAATATCACTATCCTAATTTATATCTAAAATAAATAACTTCTTAGAGAATGGATGTTTTTTTTCGAAATAAACTACATTAAAAGGGAAATAAATATATATGCACTTACCGAAAACAATCAATATCCTCTATGAAAGCGGCGCATCTTTCGAGAATATCCATGAATTTATTTATTTATTTTTCTGAATTAAATTAGAAAAAACACCATGTTTAAGACATTTCCTTTCATTTATGTTATCTGAAAGAGTCTCAAGGTACCGGTTTCCTAGCAAAACATACCATTATCTAAAGAACATAAAATCATTTTTGTCTTGTACTTCATTATCTCTACAGAGCTTAAGAACAAGTATACACGTACCTAAGAATTCTTTTTGCTGCATGTTTGATATTCACGCAGAAAAAACATAAAATAGCGTATTCTTGTAAAAGATAAATGGTGTATATTGCATTCAAGTATTTAAAATAAAATATGAACAAATTTTATGCACATAATTTTTTTAAATGATTTTAAAATGAAAATTATGCACATAAATTATGCTAAAAGGTTTACTTGTCTATATTAAATCTTAAATAAAATATGCTTATTCTTCTTTTAAAAATCTAAGACTAATTTATGTATGAGTGATTTAATACAAAAAATAAAATATATTTATAAAAGAAGTTAAATGACCCTTTCAAATATTTTAAATGCAAACAATTTATAAAGAAGTGATTGTTTTACTGAGTGAAATTTTGTATATTTTATTACGGTCAAGAATACTTTAATTATGCTTTAGAAAATAAAATCAAGCTAATATTAAAATATACTACGGATTAAAACAATCTTGAAATATTAATGCTTTATATTCAACAATTTGTAACTAATATATTGAAAGCTGTACTATGAAGTTAAGAGTGAAATGAATATTTCCTATAATTTAAGCTACACCTGATTTCAATCCAATTTATTAAAGTCTGCAAATTATAATCCTATTAAAAATCGGAATCTTAAAAAATATCTATTTCAATCCCCTTGACTCTGATTTATTGTATATAAGGCATATCGTTGAATTTTTTCAGTTTTTTCAATCTTCAGATGATTGAACGATAACATTTTTCCAAAATTACTGAATATATTGTTTAGTTTGAAGAATATTTAAGTTTATTTGTCGTTTATCTTAAAAGGATTTCTCACAAATATTAGAATATGTTCTATAATATTCTTTTATTAATATTTTTGTGCCAATAAACCCAAACCAACCAACCAACCAACTAACTTTTGTTAATATTCACTATTTTTTTATAAATTATTCACAATAAAAAATATAATCGCTCATTTTTTTTGTTACACATTGTGTCCAACGTAACTTCTACATAAACCACAAATTTGCATAAATATTTTATCTTTAATGAAGATTTATGTAATATAAATTATCTACTGTGAAGCTAAAATTAATGAACATATTCATGAACATTTTTGTCAATTTTCTTCTAATTTAAAATGTGTAAAACTCATCAAATGAGTCGTCTATCCTCTAATTTAAAAAATAATTTCTAATGCATATAAGAGAAGTAGTCGTATATCTGAGCGGTATTTATTAACAATATCTTATCATAATGAATTTTATTCTAACACATACTTAGAATTTGTTTTCAATATTTTTAAGGAATTCATTGAAAAGTTGTACTCAAAGGGATACAATGCAAAGTGACATCAACATAAAAAGACAGAGAAAAAATAACATGCACAAACGTAGTTTTATATTTAGATTATAAAAGGGGATTTTTACTTTTTCTGCACGAGCAAATATATCTTAATAGAGTTCAACTTTTACTCTTGGTGATATGCTTGTATGTATTTTTTATTAAAATTTTGTGAATAAATATTATTATATAAATTTTTAATAAATAATTTTTGAATAGGTAAAATATATTATTTTAAGTAAAACACTAAAAACTAGTAATTGAATTATAACTATACAGACATCTTTAAGTGTGCTTCGAAATGAAAAAAAAAACATTTAACTTAAATATACACTTTTTTTTACAGTAAACTTTAAAAAATAACTTTAGTATAATAGTGCTTCCCCATACATTTCTTTTTCTATTAGAGTGATAATGTATGATAATTACAAAACTTTATACTGGTGGTGCCATCTGATGTATATAAATGAAGTAACGAATTCTGCGTCAGCGTATGAATTAATTTCATCTAAAATAGTTTTTAGTCATAATAGGGAAGCGATCTTCTTTTTAGATACACAATATCTTGTGTCCATAAACGAAGTTAAAGTCAAGTCACTTAACACATCCCTACAGAATATATATATATATATATATATATATATATATATATATATATATATATATACATGCATATGTCTGTATGTATATATATATATATATATATATATATATATATATATATATATATAATGTTTATATATATATATGTGTATATACATGTATATTCCTCTGATATTGCTAAAAGTGTCAAAGCTTTCCAGCGTACAATTTAAAACTTCTGTATTTGATTTTTTATGTTGTTAGGATAGTTATCTATTCTGTTTGCTGCATTGAAATAAATTCTTTTCACCTACCAAATATCGTGGGAGGGTTTCATTGCTGAACGCAGCAATATAAATGTGAGTAAATATTGGTCAAATTATTCTGATTGACTTGTGGAGAATCATTATTTGAAGGTGAAACCATGCATATGCAAAACATTGCAGTCGAACATTGCTTGTGCAAATCTTCTGCGGACGTCAAAAAATGAGTATAAAGAGGGGTCATTTAGCCTAGAAAGAGGGACCAGGTTCTGTGCAATTGCTGTGTTAAGTACTGAGTTAAATGAGCAAAAAGTGAGAATGGTGGCACAAATACGCCAGCCAGACATGTTTCTGAAAGAAAGAATTATCGGAAGACTGGAATCTGGATGATCTCAAATCGAAGAGCCTTGAATTCTGCATGTCCTTCAGTCTGTGATCTCAAGATTGTGGCAAAAGTTTCAAAGTACGGGAGATGTTACCAGTAGAGAATCAACCAAGAATAACAGTCCGGCAAGACCGATATTTGGAAATAACTACTCAACGTCAGAGGCATAGTTATAAAATAAAACCTTGGGTTCACCACTCATAGCCGCACAGGAGTAAACTGTTTACAAGAGACTCACTCTTGTTGGTCTGTATACCGGACTACCAGCAATTTGCATTTTCTTCATGCCTGTGCTTAAAAGCGCTCGTTTAAACTAAAATTTGGACAATGAAACAATGGGATCGACCCACTTTGGTCTCATCATGGATTCTCGTTAGATAGCGATATGCGGAGAACGTGAAACACATTTCCACTGACTTAACGTAACAGAAAGACAGAAGTTTTCAAGGAAAGTCATGGTTCCCGATTTCCTTGAAAGTGAAGATATCGCATGGAGAAACATATGTCCCCACCTTATCTAGATCGAACTATAGCCAAATGGTATGGCGCAGATCGCGGGTTCGAATCTGCGCTGACATGAATGGTTGCAGCCGTTGGAAATCAGCTTTAAGCAATAGGTTCCGGTCTCACTAGCCATCGTGGGCAAAACAGGAGATCGTAGTGCTCAAAAGTAAACCAAACCTTTCGTTCTCTTAATCTTATCAGGCATATGTGAGATATGCTCGTGAGATAACTTGCAGCTCTTCCGCACCCAACAAACTTATTTCTAAAGCTGAAACGATCTCCCCATATCGATTGGATATCTTTGAGGCTAAAACTCGTCCACAATTTTATAGCAAATATAGGAAATTATTGTGATTCATGCGTTCCTGTCAGAGGCAAAGACATACCTCATTAAACTACTAAATCGCTTTCTTATTTAAATGGCTTAATTGTAAATTAACTGTTTGTGTATTTTCTTTTAAACTTTTTTTCAATAATAAAGGTGAATATCCTTCGTTTGCATTGTTAACGCCGTTTTACAATTTCATACCGAGTCGCGGTAACTCAGTCGGTAAAGGTAGCGTAACGAAAAGTTTACGGGTTAGGCTCGAGCCGACCTAAGTTCCGCCATGTTCGTTAAAGGTGACTAGGGAACGTAAAATGTGTTCGTGGTCACGATGTCCTCCAAGTTCTCAAATAGTAACTCAGGCCAAGCCTGATGGTCTTCTGTTTCTAAATTACGAGGACCCAGCGGGGGTAATGTTACTCGCGTCCGTAGCATTCCTTAAGCTACGCGTGCTCCTCGGGTGGTGCTAAATGGGTAACAGCTTCGCAGCCATATATTGACAAAAAGGTATATTGTCAGCTGCATTTCGAAAACAAACAAATACTCTCATACTACGTTTACCGCTATTTTAACTTTGATTCTCATAAATATTAATTATACTTATATTTTGTATGTACTTTTCAGACCTACCTCCTATAGAAAATGTTATTTTATAGCATGTCCTATACAAATCTTTATTTGTGCAAACTCTTTTACTTATTTTATATTCTTAGACAGTCCAGAAAAATATTTAAAAAATGGGCAATTAGTTATTAATGTTAAACTTTTTTGTTTTAATATTTTCTGATTTGCGTTTTGAAAGAAATGAGGTGATGGAGATCATTTTTAGATTGGATTTAAACGGTAAATACTTTGGTAGTGAAGTATTTAATGAAAAGTGTTCATAATATAAGTTAATTATAATTATTCATCACCCTTTTAAGAGAATTTTATTGGTCTTTAACAATTGGTTTTCGAAAGGTAAAAATATAAAAATGTGTTTAGGAGAAATATCCAATCGATAGTACAAAAAGAGGGCATGCGCAAAAAACATTTTCTACTTTGATTGATGAAAGTGAAAATTTATTATTCAGTGAATGAATGTCACATTGAAGTTCTAAACGACTAAATTTGGAGTGGCGGCCCTAAACGTTCCCCTCGTGTTTATTATGTAAATTGTTATCATAAACCATAATATCACCGAGACTTATCGACCTTATAGAAATTCTGGGGAAAGGGGAAAGAATAAAATTTATTTTTTAGAAAACCTAATGCCTTTATAAATAGACCTATTTCATTAAAAACAAAATTTTACATGTCATACGATCAAAATATTTCGAAAGTGTTTAAATATATATATTTTTTTAAAATTATTGTAACAAAAAATATTTCATAAAAGCCTTAGGAAAATATGTTCTTTAAATAATTTTTGACGATATAGGGATGTATTATTAAACATATAAATTTTTTTATACATTTTACCGTTATCTAGGATTTTACTTGTTTATATTTTATTTCTAAATGAATTTCTGCATCGCGCTGTTTACAATAAATATTTTATAAAGATTCTTAATTTTCATATTTGTATACATGTATTCAGAATTGTCTTTCAAAGATCTTCTTAATAGATTTATCGTAATATTATAATTGGTATTTCAGTAAGAATAAGCACCAATATTGTTGTAAAAAGGAAAGTATCGACAGGTTTTGAAAGAATAATATGTAAGTGGTAGAAGAAAATATTTTATTCTACAATTTTCCATATTTGGATTAGATACTACGAGAAAGTTTATTGACCAACTGTTAATTTTAATGCGTATCAATTCATAAATTTTATGATTAATCGTATTTTCAAACTTTTGTGTGTAACGTATTTCAAATAACCATAAAATAACTTTATTCAGAGAATAGCATAACACAGTGATTTGGGGTGTTTTGCCAATTTAGCAGTGGTTTGGTGTGGACTACGATCTACTTTTTGCAACACGAGGGCTACTACTTAAAGCCGAACTAAAATTTAGCAGTGATAACATCAATTAAAATGTTTTAGTGAACAGTGCGATTAGTAGTTATACCTGTCAAGAGGAGCAGTAACAAAAGATGCAGATACTTGTATAGTTATACAGATAATATAATTCAAAGAGGTCATGAAATCTCTCGTGATATCAAAGTGATAGGGATGAAGACTCAGAAATTATCATCCATAAAAGTATCTGAAAAAAGAACAACTTATTTTTGAAGAAATGAGCAACGTTTAGTTTTTAGAGATAATTTATAACAATGATACACGTAAAATAAATTACATCTTATGAAGAATTAACAAATTTAATACGATTTTACTACACATGTCACAGCTGTTACAATTAACTTTGATCAAGAATGGTATGAATTTCATTTTGATTTAAGCATATGAATATTTTAAACTGTCTTATAGAAAACACTTTAATACCTTCAAATTTTTTACATTTTGAAGCACCTAGTTTGATTCTTAATTTTGGTATTGAGCAGCATGTGCTAGATATTCCATTTGTTATGTGAAAAATAAAAATGATATTAAAAGTTTTTGTTAATGACCGAATATGTATTTTGTGGGAAGTATGAATTATTTAAGGCTGCAAACATCAATGTTCCCACTGAGATTACTGAATGCGCCCTCTTTGTTTATTATCCTTTTATTCACCCGATGTTTGTAGTTTTAACTATTTGTTTGGCACAATATGTCCCATGAGGACCATAAAACTCCATTCAACCAACCAACCAACCTAGCCGAACGATGGCCGAATGCTTAGGGTGCTGGCCTTCGTGAGTTCGAATCCCACTCTGGTATGGATGTTCATAGCCGTTCGGAATCGGCTTTAAGCAGTAGGTCCCGGTCTCATTAGCTCTCGTGTTGCAAAAAGTAGACCGTAGCTCACCAAATCAACCAACTAACCAACTAACTAACTTTGTTTATTATTCCGATTGGCCACAGAAAAAATGCTTCTTAAGAAATTACTCCCCAATATACAATACACTGATTTCTTTTTGCTTGGGTTGGAAAAAGAATATAAAAAATACTTAAAAAAACTCCATTTAAAGAAATTATTAATATCTAGAAAAGGCTATGAAATATTAAATATCTTTGGAAATTTGACATTTAGAATGATGTCGATAGAAGAGTTTGGAATGATATCCTAATCTATACTAATTATGAACATGTGAAGATCTGAAGTTAAAAATAAAATGGTTGATTATTCTTTGGTAAAATATTCATTTACGCAAATATCACACAAAAATATTTTTAATGATAACCCGCTATACTTATACCTTTCGGAGAAAAACTTTCTGCTGATCTATACTTTGATTTTAAAAATATACCTCACAGGAAGAAATAAAAAATAACGTTTAAGAAAATAGTTAAATACTTTCTATAATGCATGAAAAAATATATTATCTCATATTTCATTAAAAGCAAAATTTAAATTTTTCAGGTAAATAGACGTTTTTTCCACTTTTAAAATTACAAAGTAAAAATTATCGTTTATGCATAAATCACATTCAACCCATTTTTATTGAATTCTAGAATATATTTTAAAACGATTTTAACACAAATCTGTAGTGCATTTGCGCTTCAGAAAAAAAAATAAAAAAACTGATTCCTTCATATTAGAAAAATGTTTCATTATAATAAATTTATAACTTCAAATAATAATAGAGCTTTTTAATTCACAAATTGAAACCAAATTTTGAAGAGAAGTGTTAAACCCTTACTGTTTAACATCTTTCAATTCGTGTGAATTAATTTTAGTTTACATCTTATTCTAAGGTTCAATTATTATCGTAGAATAAAATACTTTTTTTACAGAATGAAAACTTTAATTTAAAATTAAGGAAGTAATTACATTTATGTATAACGAAACGCAAGATATGTCATGAAAACATGTTTGAATTCTTGTAGTATAGTGATAGTTAGACAGAACATTTTTATTTCATATTGGAAATAAAAGAAATGAAATGCTTATAAAAGATAATTCAATTCATTCCGAAAAATACAATCGAAACAGATAATGAACACTTTTGTATCACAAATATTTATTCTATTAGATAAACAAGGAGTTCAGGGATAATATTCTTTAAAGGTTTGCTACGGGATCTGTTAAAAATAAAGAGACTTTACTTTTGTCTGATGGACAAAATCAGAATATAAAAGACAATATGTTTATTTCGAAGTAAAATTTAATTGATAGATAATGATAATATAATTATATAAAAAACTGTATTATTGATAAATGGATATTAGCATAATTTTAGTGTGTGTGTGGGGGAGCGAGCAAAATACCCCTAAAATATCTATCAAAATTCTCCCTGTTTCCTTCATTATTAATACCTCATTTCCGAGGCGTAAAATGCCAACCAAAGGAGTATTCGCCCACTTAAATTCTTTTTATTTGTCTCTTAAAATTAATGGTAGAATAAATACTTATTTTCTGTGCACTGAAAGCATTTTCAGTTGTCCCATTAAAATGGTTTCGTTTCTGTAATAACTACATTGCTATAAACTGAGTACTTTTTTTTAGCTAGATTAAATGATAAAGGTCTGCCTTTGCCTCCCCAAAATCGCTGCACAATCTCTAGTCTCATGGGGATAAAATCACGTGATCACTCCCTCTGGAGTTAAAATCACTGAAATATGTACCATTGGAGTAATAAATGTTATACTGTTCGGATGATCTCTTGACCGGTGTGTCTTAAACCCAATAAATGAGAAGTTTTCGAATGCGGAATTTACTTTCTTGCTTTTCTGATGGAGCCACAACTGCATTACGATTAAGAGTTCTTATTGCCCAGCAAAACTTGCCAATTTAAACAATAGGGGCTTATCATCAGTGTTATCGGTGAGCAATAATTTCGCAGGTTGTGTACATATATATATGCTCTTCGGTGAATGTAATTTTGCAACTTTTTAGCTCCCTTTACTTTTTTCTGCAATATAAAGTATTTACAGAGCTAGATAACTTACAATGTAAGAGCTGAACTCGGAAGCAGAAAATGATAACTTGAATAACATAATTTAATATCAGTGCTTATATTCCCTGACAAAGATGTTCAGATTCTAACATATTTTACTAAAGATAGCATAGAAATTTATCCTCCAGAGGTTTTTTTTTTGTCAAATTCACGTTTCCCAGAGAAAAATAGATTTAAACTACAAATTAATAGAATTCTTAATAATCTACTTAATTTTCAGTACTTTTATGAGAATGATTTTCGAATTCTAGTTTAATAGAAAATGTTGATTTGCAAACTAGATTCGTTTTATAAACTAAATTCAATTTGTGTCCACATCATGCATTTTTTCTTCAAAGAGAACGTTATTTACTAAACTAGATTACTTTAATCAAATCGTTAAGTATTTCATTGAAAGAAGCAATGGAACTAGTGTTTAAGGCTAAACAAGCACAAAAAAAAGCTAAGCGAATTCGATCAAGGTTTTCTATCAAGTAAAAAAAATCTATATAATAAGAGTGTAAATTTATAATAAAATCATAGAATTTGAAAATAGATCATCTTATTCAAGTTAGCGAATTTTTTTTGTGAGATTAGAGCTATCTGTAACAGCCCATGTTTTTTTTTCAGTGTAACAGTTGTGAGTCTCTGCACTGCACTTTGGGTTATTCGAAGTTTAAAGACTGACATGCTAACAAACTTATTTGTTATTTGCTTGATAAATTTTTACTTACGAAACCCCCGTACCTATATTGATCCCACATAACTTTGTAAAGAATTTACACTAAATGATCACTCTGTTAAGTTCGGAAGTGGCTTATGATGGACACTTAAAATACGAGTATGTTGTTGTTACTCAACCCTCTGGTGTAGTAAAGACAACATTAGGTCCAGTAGAAAATATGATTGCTCTATCCTCTTCACTACCAGCTATATAAAAATTGCATAAATATAATTTTTTTCTGGTAAATATTAAAAAATACTTCAAAGTTTTCAAGTAAATATGTATTTTAGATGGCGGCATAATAGGTGGCTAAAAATTTTAGGTACACATATATGTACCTCGGTTCTCAATTATGCTGAAACGTAATAATCTTTGAAATGAAAAACGACTGCTTAAGGAGACATATTTTTATACATTGCAGCATTATTATCACTTTAAAAGTACAATACTGTTATTATAATGTTAGAGTAACAGAATATTTTTCAAATACAATTTTTATTATGTAGTACATTATCTTGGGGACAACAAAATATTTTTTCAAATATAACTTTTTACTTTGCTATGCTCTATTTTTTAAAATTGATTTTTCGCTATATATAGACAAATATTATTGCAGAAAAGTAAATAATTGCACTTATTATATTGTTAGAATTTTAAAAAATATCACAAGATTTGTATTATATAAGAGAAAAAAAAACGATTTTTGATTTCAATTTTTATTAAGTGTAGTATTTCAATAAACAGTTATTTTTCATTATACAAAGGTACATTTTATATTTAACACACATAACCCTCGTCCTTGATTTACATCTTTCTAATCTGCACTTTAACTCATTTCGTTCATCCATAAAATTTGGTTCATGGTCTACATTGTCCAGTCTGACCTCTTTGACTGGTTTATTGACAACCTTCCTCCGTTTTTTTTGGAGGTTCATCTTCCTCTGAACTAACCCTTCTCAATTTCCTCCCTTTTCTTATGTTATTTTTTATATTCCTTTCATATATATTGAGAGCCTGTGTCACCTGCATTCCGTATTTAATTTATTTGCTTTATGATAGCGCACATACCATATCAAGCAATTTGAAATAACAAGATCCACAAAATGAGTGAACATTTACATTCGCCATTTCTTTGTTTGCATGTACACCTATAATAGGCCGAATAGAGGTCACATAAATCGACACCACCCATTGATCTATTATAGGTCTGAATAACTGCTGGCTGTCATACACTAATCTTTTTTTCTCCTCCTTTGACCACCTCATGCAGCTTGATTCAGATTCACCACCCAAATAAGAAGATTAAAAGAAGACACTTTTGTTATCTATCCATTTTGGGCTTCCAATTTTTATCCAATTTTGTTTGTCCTAATAGTGCCAGCTGTAAAAATGTCCTTCTTCAAGAGATACTCAGCACAATTAAGACTAGTCAAGTACCTGTCAGTGTATACTGCATGTTGCCAGTTGGTTGGAATGCTTTCTGATAATGTCTTCACTACACTTCTACCAGGATCCAAAACTTAAATGTCCTAAATGGAAACAGAACCTTTTCCAACATACATTAGATAGTCGAGCACTAAACCATCTCTTGAAGACGACACAAAGATTTTTAGCCAATAGGATTGGACTTGCAGGGAACATATTGTCTAAAATTGCAGCGTTCATCAAAAGGAATCATTTGCTCATCAATGGACAGATGTTTGGGCTTTGGTAAACTTAAGCATTTTTTTTTAAATTGGGTCAACAAAAAGTCTTACTTTCCATAGTTTACCTGTGTTATTCTTCCTACTTTTGGGGGCCTCATAGTTGGCAAAATGCAAATTATTGCGCAGCTGTTTCTGGACATGGTATCATTGAACATCTGAAAAGACCAATACATTTTTACCTGGTGAAATCCTAATACACCCATTAATATTTGTAAGCTAACAAATTACATAATTTTATTAGAGTTCTTTTTAACAGATCTCAGATTCCTCATTTAAACCAAATACAAATTCGTTTGATCTGCAGTTTCTTCCGAAACTTTTAAATTGAAATAATACCCAAAGAAAGTATTTATGGGCGAAGGTGGCTCAGGTAGATTTTCAACTATGTCTTCCTCAGAACATCGTCTTGGTGTCCTTCTCGAATTATTCAGATAAATTATTTTTACTTTTAAGATAAAGTACTATTATTTAACATAAACTATTTAATAACAATTAAATTATGAAGATAATTATATTTCCAAAAATATTAAGATAAAATAAAAGAATTTAGAATTGTTTCCAACAAAGCATTGTGTTTCAAACTAAATCAGAAAAAGTTTAGTTAGATATGTTTTTATGACTTCAAATAAAGGTGTAAAATATTTTATTAGACTGCATACTTCAATAAAATACATTATATATCTTGGATTTCCAAATTTCTCCTATTTTCCTTGAAGAGGTAGAACTCGTGGAAAGTTCATTTAAATCAGGAATATTTGCAGATTCCTCTCCGGAGTCACTTTCGTTAGCCGAACCAGGATTAAATCAACCATTATTACTTTCATCAGATCCATCGGAAAAATCACTGGGTTCCAAGAGAGCTTGTATTTATGTATCCGTCAGAAACTCTAATGTAAAACTATGTGTAATATTGCTAAGAGATATTAACATCAATTTTTAAATACTTTTTCTAAAATTCGCATCAATATCAAAATAAATATTTTAAATAATAAAATAATATGTTTCCAGTGTCAAAATTGATAAAAAAAAATCTCATAAAATATCGTGAATCAATTAAATCCCTTCAAAAGAGTCTAATTGCTTAATTTTTGAGAGAACAGAAAACACAAGCTATTAACACTAATTTTAACCACTTCGTACCCACGTCCATATACGTGGACCTATATAAGTATCCCTCTCAAATGCACGTTTAAATCTAAAAAACTATTTTAACACAAATTTTAAACAATTTTTAATTAGAACACATTAATTATAGGACTTAATAACCATTAAAAACAAATGAAATTTAGTTATTTTTACGAGCAATTTCTTACGAATAACAAATATTCCATAAGAACTTCTGATTACTGCTGCAACTTATTGGTATTAGTTAGATATCCTCGCATGTGTGCCTAAGTTGTTAACTACCATTTTTTTCAGACGAAAGAGTCGAGGTCCGAGGTAGTGAAGAGGCTATGGCGAAAGGTAATATACAGCTTCACTTGAGCAAGGAACCATGTGGCTGAAGACTGACTAAACCTTAAGAAGGGGTGCGACTTACATTGGATGAGAAAGGAACGACTTTGCTAAAGTGGGTCTCGTAATTTAAAAGCAGAAGACCCTCCTGCTTTGTTTCACAGGTTTATCGTTTGGGAACTTAAAAGACACGGTAACTACGAATCTACTTTATTTGACTCAGCCGCCATTAATGAATAAATTGGAACTTTGGCCAGATCAACCCTTGATAACGCCACCCTTCGGTTACGGCCTCTGTCGGCTGAAATACCTTGGCTCATACTTTAAAAATACTTGAAATTAATACTTATATCTCTACAATATTATACTTAGATTTTTATCCAGTTCTTTCTAGAACTCACGAAGCTCAGTTACTGTATTTTACTTTCTCGTATTAAAATTTATATATAAAGAAATTATTGAAACAATAAAAAATGATTTGATTTCTAAAAATTATTTAGCTATCCATATACCTAGAAAAACACATTTGGAATTATTTTGTTTGTGAATGCATGTGCAAATCCAGTCCCTAAAATGAAATGAAGGAGGTGGGTAAAGTTTAATACATGGATTTTACATCAATATTGTAGTTTTTATTAATTTTTATCTTTTAAGTCAATGAGAATTATAAAATATTTGGTGGCTAACCAAGACTGAGGTAGTCTTCTACCCAGTTCCTGCTTCTAAAGTAGGAGGATCCACTTTGCGTTGTCAGTAAAAGAAATGCTAGACGCCTGTATGGTGCTTCTATAATGAATAGTCAACAACATCCGAGACATTGTATTAGTGAATGTTTTAGAGGCAAATGTATTTAAAAAAAGAATATAACATCAGTTGCTATGTGAAATGGAATCCTTTCTTGACTCCCTGTCTCACGCAAGTGTGCAACGACTACCACAAAAGCGCAGTACAGAAGAATCTATTTTGAAGATCAGGGAACACTAGCTGGAGATTTACTCTTCGTGTTTCACAATCTACGATATTGGCGGTTCTGAATGCTGAGTAGCTACACCCATACTATTTTCCACAAGTCCAAGAATTAACTATAGATGATTATTCTCGTCGTGTTCATTTCTATCTCTGCAGAGCTCCAAGATTTAGCAACATAAGCTGTTTTCTTTGATAAATGGCCTTTTACAATTATTTAATACTCCCAATATACCTGTCAGCATGTATATAAATCCTGTCAACATGTATATAAATCCATATGTGCGTCAGCGACGCTAGTCCATCATTGTTTGGGTAGGAGTAATCGGTGTCCACTTGATAAGACCTTTTCTTCTGACGTAGAGGTGGTGCCCAACTAAGTGGAAGATATTCCGTATATATAGAGTTCCAGCACAATGGAGATCCAAACCATTACATATACATCACTCTCTGGAAGACCAATAGACCGTCGAGGTGGTCAGCCCAATCCCCCAATCTGTTTGTCTTGATTTAATGTGATGAGACTTTCTTGGATTCCCTAATGGCTCTAATAGTTCGATTTTCTGTTGCTGCTGCAGAGATTTGATATATGTCTGTTATGTTCCAGAATACCTCCTTCGTTGCTATTATTTTGGGCAACCGTTGATGGTCACTCTTTTCAGTAGTTACTGTAAATTATCCATTAAAATTACTTTTCCAACTTTTATGTTATTCTTTAGTTTCCTCTTGTTTTTATGTTACATCTTGTACCGAGTTTGTCTTTCATTTCGGACTATACAGCATTCTTTTATGAAAGTTGTTAGTATAGTGTGAGCGATTATCTGTTTTTTTGTTTACCCTGTAGATATGTAGAGTGATGTCAAAGATAATGTCATGAATATACATTTTTTTCCTTGAATGATGTACATATGCATAATTCACTTAAATTTTCATTAAAATAAATTAAAGGTTTTTATTTCCCCGCATACTTTTACCTTTAAATAAAAGAAAATGCTTTAATCCCATTACAAATCAAATTTCACACAGCTTTGAATTTAGGGTAATAATTCTATTAGCATCATAGTTGACGACAATTTAATACCTTTGATATATAATATACGAAAATAACATTCAACTGGAAAACGCTAATCGAAAAATTCTACCCATTAAGCAATGGAAGTTTGAGTTAATAATTATATGTATGTCAAAAGTATATCTAAAATGAAGAGCAGAAGGTATTTAGAAGCTATGAAAAGAAAAAGTGTATCTTCGCTTTACACTGAATATGCCAAGAGGGGGTATATAAGCGAGGCTGCTTGGAGGTGTTTAATCGTCGTGTTTTGATATATTTGACTTTAAAAGAAGCGGAAATTCCGTCAAAATATTTCTTATTTAATTATAAAATATTGTGTTGTCTAGAACTTTTAATTCGAGCAAAATTTGCGGTAACGTTAGCTTTCAGTTTATGATATTGGGATTTAATGGCAAGTATCATATTTTTGGATGACAAGTGAAAATTGATATGCATTCATTTAAACTTATTTTCTCCTTCTAACTACTCATAATACACATAGAATATGATATATAGTATATACAATTTTTTTAAATTGGTATATAACACCCTTAGTAAATTCTTATATGATGAATAGACAAAATATTTGCAATATAGATGAAATTATCTTTTCATTAAATAAAAAAGAAAAATATTTATTCTTATAGATTAAACAATTGTATTCCGCTTGATGTAAATTAAAATATACTATGACTCGATTTAAAATCGTAAAAATTTCTTTATGGCAGCTTCATACCTGTAACAGATGATAAATTATTGAACTTAGACTATTAAAATCTTGAAACATATATTTGATTTACTATGCTATGTAATCCACAAAGTCCTAAATTTGTCATAAATTTATTCTATCGATAATGTTTTTCATTGATAATGTATTTAATGCAATGTCACATCTAAAAGAACACAACACATTAAAGAAATATCTAGTATTATAACGTTAAGGATTATAACTTATCTAAAAACGATTCTGGAATAAATATTTAAAAAGTTCAGTTTGAAAGTAAATGGTGTATTAAAAAAGAGATTGAACACGACAAAACTGAAGACATGCAAATACGTGAACAAGATTAAATTAATGAAATATAGATTTTACTAAGACTTAGATGAATAGTAAGTAGAGTACACTATTGTTTAAAATCGCTAAGTAAAATTTTAGAAAATTAAAAATTTTCTACGTTGATTTCAATTCTTTAAGTGGGTATTAATGTAATCAAACAAAAGATTTAACTTTTTTCTTCCCATTCACCTCTTTTTAATAAAGTATTTGTTTATGATTGATAAAATTATTTAAAAATATTAGAAACATAATACATTAAAGAAGAATTTTGTGTCATCTATTTTTATTTAAAATTAAACTCTAAATCCGGTATGCTTTATGCGTAAAATATATTACATTTAGTTCCAAAAGTGTAATTTACTTTAAAAGTTACAAAGAAATAGTTCAGAATTGAAAAGTTTCTGTTGATGTGAGCTTTTCAAAAAGACAGAAAGATTATAAAAGTTGAAGGATATTTTTACGACAGTTTTTTGAATTTTTCTCTTTTTACATAAATAGAGAAAAAAAATTTCAATCCTCCGTTTCTCGATTATATTTCGAATTATATTGCTGTAGTAAAAAAATCACTTTATTCAAATCAAATAATTTTGAGCAATTTGAAGAAAGTGAAAGCACCTTTTCAGTCAAGTTAAAGTGAAATTTGTTTAAATATGTCTATATCTAGAAATTTTAAGAATAAATCAGTAGGAATTATATTCATGATAACTCCCATTAAGTTTAATATATCTGCTTCCTCTTGTTACCCTGACCCCTCGGGGGGTTTACCTACTTTAGGTAAACACGGGTTTCGCAATCCCGAGGTACCCCAGCTATCTTTTCTCCCCTCCTCTTCCTTTCTACTTTTTGCTTTTCTTTCTCCCTCTTTGCGGTTTCCTCTTTTGAGGTGAGGGCACCCCTTGAGTAGCTGTTTCCACCCTGCTGTCTCTTGCTCCTCTTAGCGTTTAAACTGCCCACGTGTTTGCCGTGCGTGGAGACCCGTGTCCCCGGAAATGAGGATCCTGGTAATTGAGGGGATTCCCCGTGGGGGAAATCATCATTATGGAATTTCTATTTTGGCGGGAAGTTTTCAACACGTTGCTTTGGCCTCGGCTTCGTGTAAAACGGGAGGTACATATTGGTCCACATGTACCAATCGGCTGGTCAGTTTTCGGCTTGGACTAAGTGATCGGTGTACTTTCTGGGCGTGTGCTTCAGTAGTACCTGAGATCGTATAGATCCCGGCTAGCACTGGTGCAGGTTTCTGCATCCCCTCATTGGGCTCCGTGGTGGGTGGTGCCGTCGGGATCCGAAGTAAATTTTTGCTATTATGGGTTCTCAAAACACGCCAAATTTCTCTCCCTCAACCGGAGAGCACATTGTAAGTAACAAAGCTCGTTTCTTTATTCTTAAAAATAACGCAGATGGATGTTTCAGCTCTATTTCTCCGTTAATCATACATAAAACTATACAGTCCGTAATTGGTGAGGTTGAATCTATCAAAAAACTTAAATCTGGTGATCTACTCGTACAAGTATCGTCTCCTACGCAAGCTAAGTCTTTATTTTCCAGTAATACTTTAGGCCCGTTTTCAGTTTCTGTTTCCCCGCATGGTTCGCTAAACTTTTCAAAAGGTGTTATATCTGAGTCTGATTTGTATAATGTATCAGAGAATGAGATCTTGGAAAATCTTAAAAGTCAAGGTGTTGTCGCGGTCCGTCGAATAACTATTCGTCGCGATGGGCAAACAATTAAAACTAAACATCTCATCCTTACTTTTGATAGTCCTAAACTCCCCTCTAATTTATACGCTGCTTATTTGAAATGTACTTTTCGCCCTTACATTCCAAACCCTCTTCGTTGTTTCCAGTGTCAGCGATTTGGACATTCCAAGCTGTCGTGTCGTGGGTCCGTTACCTGTGCACGTTGTGCAGAAGTCGGCCACGACTCCTTGAACTGTGATAAAACACCTTTATGCGTGAACTGCAAAGGTGCTCATCCTTCTTTCTCCCGTGTTTGTCCATCCTGGCAATTTGAAAAAGAAGTGCAAAATTTAAAACAAAAAAACAATATTTCATACCCGGAAGCCCGAAAAATAGTTACATCTCGTTGTCCAAAGCCTGGACTTTCCTTCTCCTCTGTGGTCAGCTCTAAATCTATGAAGTCATGCGGAACTCAAACTGATATATCCCAGAGTACAATCATTAATAAAGCCTCCGTTTCTGAAATTTCATCCAAGAAATTACCTTCTGTAAACACACAATCTTTGCTTTCTATCCACAAACCAGATTTACAGATTTGTAAAAACATACATGAAACAAACACGCAGACTAACAGTAATAGTAAAAATTCTTCTGACTTTAGAAATACCAGTTTGAATGTACCAGCCTCGTCTAAGCATAAAGGAACTACTACGAAAAAAACTACTGTAAATAAAAATCAAACCAAAGCACAAACTGTAGCAAGTAAAAAGAAACTATCGCGAATAGATTTTCTGAAACATCGTCCTATCCTGGAAAATCTCGTCCCTACTGAAGACGATTCCCTAAAAATGTACGTGTCACCGGATGATGACATGTCTACTAGCAGCGGTTCTGAGACGGACACGCCATTCGCTTCTCCTCAGTGCTAACCGTTTTTTCCTTTTTTTTTCATTTTTTATAATGGCTTTAATGACCTGGAACTGTCATGGTTTTCACCACCACACCTCCGATCTCAGGGATCTGGTTAACCATTATCACCCTATATGTATTGCACCGCAGAAGACGTTCCTGCATACAGCAAAAGAAGCAAAGCTCCGATATTTCACCACTTTTAGGAAAGATCACATGGAAGGTGACAGGCCATCCGGCGGTGTGGCTCTGTTCATCGCCCAAGACTATCCTTGTGCTCCCATCAATTTGCAAACTGACTTACAAGCTGTTGCTGTCAGGATTCACATCCATTCAAGTATTACCATTTGCAGTCTGTACCTCCCCCCATCCGTTGCAATAGATCAAAAGTCTCTAAATAATCTGATTTCTCAGCTTCCTAAGCCTTTCATTATTCTCGGTGACATGAATGGTCACAATCCTCTTTGGGGTAGTCCCAATATTAATCACCGTGGCAAACAAATAGAACAGTTAATCCAAGACCATAATCTCTCGCTTCTGAATACCAATGAAATTACCTATTTTCATTCTCCGAATAGAACCTACCATCACCTTGACTTAGCCATATGTTCTCTGCAGCAATACCCTTTCTGGAACCTCAAAGTCGACTCTGACCTCCACAATAGCGACCATTTCCCTATTATCCTTACCGGCATTTCCCATATTAAGCCTAATCAGCGTTCCCCTCGATATACTTTTGATACCGCTGATTGGAATTTATTTAGCAGTCTAGCAAAAATAACTAAAGATATGGTAGAAAATAGAACTATCAATGAAGCCGTCGAACTTGTAACAAATATTATTATTCATGCCGCAGACTCTTCAATTCAAAAATCTCTTGGTAGCTATCGCCGACAGACAAAGCCGTGGTGGAACCAGGAATGCCAAAATGCTTACAGAGCTCAAAGACGGGCCTGGAATGTTTTTAAAATATATCCTACTACGAACAACTTTCTGATTTACAAAAAATACAAAGCCATCTTCCGACGGATTTTAAGACGCAGCTAAAAGGATTCTTGGGCCAGATATGTCAGTAGCATAATTACTTCTACCTCTAGTAAAATTATGTGAGATAAAGTGAGACGCAGCTCTGGTGTCTATCCTAACAATCAAATTCACTTCCTTGAAATCAATAACCAAAATATCTCTTCCTTAAATGACATTTCAAACGCCATTGCTTCTACTTTTGCTTATATCTCCTCAAAGACCAATTACTCGTCATCCTTTTTGAAACACAGAACTTTAATAGAAAAAAACAAAATAAACTTCCACACTAAACGCTTTTTTCCGTACAATAGTGACCTTACTGAAATTGAATTACATAGAGCTCTCCAGAATACCTCTAATTCTTCAGCCGGTCCTGATAATATTTCTTATTGTATGATAAAAAAATTATCACAAACATCTCTCTCCAACCTTTTATTTCTTTTCAATAGAATCTGGAACGAACATACTTACCCGACCTCCTGGAGAATGGCTATCATCATTCCCATTTTGAAGCCTAAAAAAGACCCAAAGAATCCGCTAAACTACCGTCCAATTGCACTCACTAGCTGTCTTAGTAAAACTTTGGAGAAAATTATCAGTGCTCGTCTTAATTATTATCTCGAAGTTCATAATTGCTTATCTCTGAACCAAAGTGGTTTCCGTCGTGGTAGGAGTACCATAGACAACATTGTCGAGCTGGAAAGTAAAATACGGAACGCCTTTGTGAAGCGTCATCACATGGTGTCAGTTTTCTTCGACATAGAGAAAGCGTATGACCGTACCTGGCGTTACGGGATACTACAACAATTATACAGCTACGACATGAGGGGAAACCTGCCCATTTTTATCGAAAATTTTTTTTATCTTTACGCAATTTTAAAGTCCGGGTTGGAAACTGCTATTCAGATATTTTTACGCAAAAAGAAGGGGTCCCTCAGGGTAGCGTTCTTAGTGTCCATTTATTCATCATCGCAATTAATAAGATTCTTAATGTAATACCACCATCAGTTAAAGCGAATCTTTATGTGGACGATCTTCACATCTCTTGCGATTGTGTCGACATGCGTTTCATTGAACGTCAACTTCAAACATACGTCAACAAAATTGTGAAATGGGCTGATCATAACGGTTTTGGTTTTTTTGCGACAAAGAGCTATGCCGTTCATTTTTGTAGGAAACGGGGCTTACATCCTGATCCTGTTATTCAAATGGGAGGAGAGAATATAAAAGTATTGAAAGAAATAAAATTCTTGGGCGTGATCTTCGACAACAGGCTAACTTTTAAACCCCACATCATCCATCTGCTTAAGAAATGCGAGAGATCACTTAACATCTTGCGTGTCCTTTCTAATACTTTCTGGGGTGCAGACTCTTTTAAAAATCTACCGTTGCCTTATTCGCTCTAAACTTGATTATGGCTCAGTAGTGTACGGTTCTGCTAGTAAATCCATCCTGCAGAAACTTAACGATATTCATCATTCGGCACTTAGATTATGCTCTGGTGCATTTCGTACGTCCCCGGTCGAAAGTCTCTACGCCGACTGTTGTAAGGCGCCTCTGAAACTAAGACGCGAAATTTTAGCGTCCCAATATTATTTTAGAATTTTATGTCATCCAAACCACCCTTTAACAAATTTTACTCTGAATTCTTACTTAAGCCGTCTTTATCGAGCTAGAACTTCTTGCACTCCTCCATTCCATACAAGAATGATTTCTATTTTAACTGCTTATAATATAAGTGATTTTAATATTCTCATTCCCGAATCTTTACCTCCACCCTGGGAAACTTCAAATTTTAAATTTTTAAATCCTTTTAAACACTTTGACAAAGCTTCTACTGCTGATATTGTTTTTAAACATCTTTTTAATTATCATAGACTTTTATATCATAACTATATTCCTGTTTTTACTGACGGTTCAAAATCTGACGATTATGTTGGCTGCGCATATGCTACAGATAATTATATTTATAGCTATAAATTGAACACTTGTTTTTCAATATACACTGCTGAACTGATCGCCATTTTTAAAGCTTTGGAGAAATTAATTTATTACAAAAGTAAAAAATTAATTTTATATACTGACTCCTTGAGCTCTTTACACTCTCTCTCTACTTTACATAACAATAGTCACCCTTTAATTTTATACATCTACAACCTTTTTGGCATCCTAGTCTCCAAGGGTTTTTCAATTCTCTTTTGCTGGGTTCCCTCTCATGTGGGAATAAAGGGTAACGATCTTGTGGATTGTGCTGCAAAATCGGCTGTTGATCCCCTTAATATTGCTATTCCATACTGCGACTTGAAGAATCAAATTAAGTACAATACTTATAGAAATTGGCAAGAATCGTGGGACCATCTAGTTGAAAATAAATTACATTTAGTCAAGCCCGTTATCATTCAATGGCCCTCTCAAAATACGAGAAAATGGGATGTTGTCTTAACCCGTCTGCGTATTGGCCACACCCGGTTTACCCACTGTCACCTCCTTCTCGGTGATCCTGCTCCAATATGCCAAGCCTGCAAGGTCAATATGACCGTCAAACATATTCTAATTGACTGTCAGAATTTTGATATCCTTCGCCGTCAGTACTTTTCTCAAAATATAAGTATCCGTGATCTTATTGGTATGTCACCTCATCCTAATCTTTTTAAATTTCTTACCGATATCGGTTTTTATAATCATATTTGATGGTTTACTCATCTTTAATCACCAAACAGTTTTTAATCTTTTCACTTTGTTCTTAGCAGTTTTCTCTTTTATATTTTATATTTTAAATTTTTACAAGTTTGTGTCATTATTGTATGTTTATTCGACGATTTTAATAACCACCTTTAAATCTTTTTATCTTGTGTTTGGCACAATATGTCCCTAGAGGATTCGGTGCCATAAAGCATCAAACAACCAACCAACCAACCTTGTTACCCTGTTTATTTGATAAAATTAATTTGCCTTTCCTTCTTGTAAAAAAGGAGACGATATATTATGATGTCAAAAGGAAAATTTAGATACCGTACCTCAAAACCAACATAGTTTATAATGATATTCAAATCTTGTGTAATGTTAGATTTGAAAAAAAAATGGCATTTTCAGGTGATAATTTATTTTATTATAATTCTACACTTACATACGTTTCCTGATTCTCGAACATCACCTGTTTAGTAGTGAAAGCCTTCTGAATGAAGGAAGGAAAATTTTTATTTTTGTGGGTAAGCATATGAAGATATTCAACTTGCTATTTATATTTCTACTGATAGGGCAAAATAATTTTTATACTAGTGGGAAAAAATAAACTCAATCCTTTCTAAAAAGAGCATTTCTCCTCATATTAATAAAACCACGGTTTGCATACGAAATCCCAAATCCTTGTCACGGTATTATCTGGTGATGTTCTTATATTGAGATTTTTGAATTAAAAAATAGATATTATTAGAAAGATGAGATCCCAAAAGAAAAAGTTAAAGATAATCCCTATCACTTTGATATCACGAGGATTTCATGACCTCTTTGAACTCTACTATCTGTATAACTAAACAAAGTATCTGCATCTTTTGTTACTGCTCCTCTTGACAGGTATATCTACTAATGATACTGTTCACTAAAACAGTTTAATTGATGTTACCACTGCTAAATTAGTTCGACTTTAAGCAGTAGTTCTCGGTCTCATTAGCCCTCGTGTTGCAAAAAGTAGCACTCGAAACCAAACCACTACTAAATTGGCAAAACACCCCAAATGACTGTGTTATGTATTCTCTGAATAAAGAAAGTTATTTTATGGTTATTTGAAATACGTTTGTGAAATATGTTACACACAAAAGTTTGAAAACACGATTAATCATAAAATTTATGAATTGATATGCATTAAAATTAACAGTTGGTCAATAAACTTTCTCGTAGTATCTAATCCAAATATGGAAAATTGTAGAATAAATAAAATATTTTCTTTTACTACTTACATAATATTCTTTCAAAATCCTTTCCTTTTTACCCCAATATTGGTGTTTATTCTTACTGAAATAACAATTATATTATTACGATAAATCTATTAAGACGATCTTTGAAAGACAATTCTGAATACATGTATACAAATATGAAAATTAAGAATCTTTATAAAATATTTATTGTAAACAGCGCGATACAGAAATGCATTTCGAAATAAAATATAAACAAGTAAAATCCTAGATAACGATAAAATGTATAAGAAAATTTATATGTTTAATAATACATCCCTATATCGTCAAAAATTATTTAAAGAACATATTTTCGATAAAATACATACAGGTTACGATAACAAATTTGATACAAATGTTGGTCAAAGCATTTTTTCTCTGTTTTAAAGTTTTGTTAATGTTACTTTTTTAATTAATTGATAGTCGCTAATAACAATTTGCCATAACGTTTGACTCTATATTTTTATGTTTTCTATAACGTCTGACTATTATCAATATTTGAATAGTTTATTTCTGGAAACATACCACATATATTAAAAAAACATATTAAAATTACTTTAGAACATCCTAAATTTTTATACATGTCTTTTTCTGATAATTTCTAAAGTCTATATTAACAACCTACGAAACTTACAGAAAAGTGGAGTTTTGCAAGAAAGGTATAATGCTATAAAATAAATTTTAAAAGATTGTATTGACCGCGAGATATAAACATATAAAAGAAATACTTTTGTGTGTGAAAAATACCCATACTTTTATTATATAACTTTGTAGCTAATGCTACAAGGCAATTTATTAAAAATGTCAAAGTGTATATCAGGAAAACTCAAAAGATAGCGGAATAAAATTGTGCAATATTTTAGTTTTTCTCTGAAAGTAGCGGCAAAAAAGTAAGGGACTTTCACAAATTGCCAAAATGAAATGATTAAAAATCTATCAAATTAATTTATAACTTTTATACACTCATTTACTTTTTATATAGAGAAGTACCAAAACCTTGTGATCACCTCTTTTCCCTCTTCATTGTTATAAACTACTTCTGGTACAGTGGAACTTTTAAAATATCTTTCATGTAGTATTTGTTACAAAAATTTATAACAGTTTGGATGTATTTCGTGCACGCGTAATATGAAGGTATTTCCTTTATATGCTCGTATTTCATCATCACTTCAGTTTTTTTAAACTTAATGTACATCATTATATTTATCTCTCTAAATTACATCTTTTCTGCAATTTTTTATCTGTTGATTATTTTTTATGACGGTAGATAATCTACATTTGTGCAAAAATGAGGTCAACATAGAAATCTTTCTGCTCCAGTTCGACTGAGAATAAAATTTTTTAATGAGAAATTTATGGTCTTAAACCCACTCAATCACATAAGTCATTAAATTAGTTATAAGTCTTTTTAAAAAAAAAAGAGATTTGCCTAATATTGATTTTAAAGCGAAATAAAATTATACTGAAGAACTACTAGAATATTTCGCATACTTTATAGTTTGCAAATGTTTAAGAATTATTCGTAGAGGCAGTAATGTAATCATCAAAAGATTTGTCCTTGAGATTTCGATGAATATTAACTTTTAACACCTTACTAAGTTTGATAATAACGATCACGGGGCTACTTCTATATGTGTGCGTGTGCCTATCTAAGCCCATATGTCTTAATTTTTTAGTTAAATTTTTGAGAGAGTAATCGAAAAGTGCAGTTGATATTCATTACTTACTAAAAACTATTTTAACCCAAGCCAACAAGGTTTTATCATTTTGAATTTATGGGGATAAAATTTGTAAAAATGTTAATGTTTTAAAGAAGTCTTCATATCTTCTTTAATATATATTTTCTGTGTTTCCCAACATCATGTAAACATTGCCAATAGTTATATAAATGTTAGGCAAAAATTCCCTTCTATTCATGATACAGATGGGTCATAAATATTTTTCTTAACTTTTCAATATTTGGGCTGTCCTCTAAATGTGCAAATCTCTGAAAACTTCGCTGGAGGGATATATGTTGTTATATGGTTCACAGAAAGTAAATAAATCATTAAATGTATTTTTAGAAAATTAAAAAAATTGAAAGCCTAGTGTGGTCATAGTGTTCGAGCTCTTTAGTTTATGAAATTACAGGCGAATAAAGTAGATTTAATTGGGTAGCGAAGTCCATGCGTTAGAATTCTAAATTCTACTGCTAATATGGATGTTTGTAGATTTAAATTTAGGTGCTCTAAATAAATATGCATAAAATTCTAAATACCTCTCTTTTTAGTCCCCTTGTTTCATATAAATAACTCCAAATAAACGAATTAATATTATTCGTTGAAATAACTTTAACAAACAGTTTTTGGTAAAAGAAAGTATATGACACAAATTCTTATTTATGATTTTGTATAACGAAGTCTCATTAGTCATTTTTAGAGACATATTTTATAGTCCAAAAAAAAAAAAAAAAATAGGAACTTTACATCGCTTTTTACATGTATTTTTTTAAGTATTTAATGTTCTCCTGTACTTTTAAATTATATATTTTGTGTTTTAGAATTTCACTCTTTAGTTTGACGCAGCATATCCTTGCTTGGATCTTGCGCCAATAAACCTCAACCAACCAACCAACCAAAAAAATAGTAATAACTCTTGCTATTTGAATGTATTGTGTAATTTTTTATAATACAATTTAATGATATTTTGGGATATACCTAAATTTTTTACCCCCAAACTGTTAAACCTTTATTTCGAACTTTCTCGTTGGTAGTCTTTACATGGCGCTATATAGGACTAATATGTTTGCATATTCATTAATAATAAAAGAGGAAATGAACTTTTTATTTACTAATAATGACATTTCCTATTGGTTCAAAGGCATTAATGACAAGTAAATAATTAAGGTTTTCAGGTTGCTGGTAGTAATAAGGGTTAACAGATGTTTTCAGACGGAGATCGTGTATTTGAGTAACCTCAATTATTATCGATGCAGGCAGGCTCCGTGTTTACCAGTTCATTTTAAAAGTCCTAAAAGTTCCAAACAAGATTGAAAGTACAATATTCTTTCAAATACGTTTCATTTGACTTAAATTCATTTTCTTGATAGCACTGAATGATAAGTCATGTAATATAATTTTTATCAATAATTATTTAAAAAATGTCATTCCATAACAAACTATCGTATTTTCAAAATATTTTAAAAACTCATTTCTAACTGTTATACCTATTTGAAATTCATGGACCCTTTAGAGCATAAAAATAGTTCAAAGAACATTAATTTCTTTATAGTGTACTTTGAATAACTATTACCATCTTGTATGAGCAAATTGGACATTTCCTTTTCTTTTTAGTTTCCATGAAAAACTTATTTTACTGAAATAAACTGACATCTTCTAAATAAAAATGACCATAATTTGAATTCAGAAGAATGGAAATGTAACATCTTCAATGAATCTACGCTTTAGATAATCACTAACAATTCTAAAATAATAATTATTTTTACCTTATATTAAATAAATGTTACTCGAATGCATTACTAATTATATGACATTTAAAGGCAAAAATATTCAGTTTTGAAAGTTCATAGTCGCTTTAATATTTTATTAAATTCTTTTCAATCGAATGATTCACAAATGTTTGGTAAATAGTCATGTTATTTGCCTAATTTCAAGTCTGCTCATCTAAGTTAGCTAAGAGATAAAATTGTAGGTTTAAATGTTCCATAGCTGAAAGATCGGCAAAGGAATGAATGGTAAGAAATCAAAAGAAGGATAAAATATAAATTGCTTGTTATCATGAACGTCTTAACCCTTTCGTGGGCCATTTATTTCTCAATTAACGTTTCGAAACTTTGAAAACAGAGCTGCTAATTTTATTCAATCGATCGAAGAATGGAAGACAGCGCAAAACCGAAGCGGGAATCAGTCGGTTCAAGACCAATATATTATAATGGGTTATGCTCTTCCCACAGGTGTGTAGGTGGAAAGTAATCTTCCCACGGCCCACAAAAGGGATCCTCGTCAGGAGATTTCTTGAGTCAAACCCTTACTTTCATACTCAGGCAAGGCAAGCATTAAAAGTTAGTGGTGAGCGTGTAGAACTAGAATACTGGTGTCAGAATTTGAGACTGGAAGGTGCACTAAACAATGCCTTGTGCAAAGGCAACATGCAGGTTAAATCTGAGGGTCTGAATGTCCTTCCACCAGGAGTTTGACAGGTGGAATCAAGAGAATAGACTTAAAATTGAAAGGATTCTCCACAGTGGCATCACGAATATCTTGCACCCGTCAGAGTATGGAGCTCTCTGAGTTTTCTTACAAGCTCTAGAGACCCTAGTGGTAAACATATAGGACTAAAATACTAGATGTCCCATTCAAGTCTGATACAACCGGCAATTTTATTCCTTCCTATAAACAGATAAATGGATTACACACAGAATAAATTTATAGATTCGGGGCTCTTCTAACTTGCATGGGGGGAGAACAGAAATAAGTGAAAAAATCCCTCCTCCAGAGCTGATCAGTTTTTTTTATTGTATTATATATTTGTATAATCGTATACGTTTAAATTATCCTGTTTTTGTCAACGCACACACGAAATACTCATGTCTACAACCAACCCAATTAGGTCATAAGTATGTGTTCTTAAAAAAACTATTATGTTATACATTTAGTGAACATCATTAATCCACTTCTTTGCCAGCGCAACTAATTAAAACTTCTTAACAGTCCTTACCAAATTGGATTGCAGTGGTTTGATTGTAAGAAATTTTCATGTTCATAATTCGGAGAAATATATGTAAACTTATTTATATAACTAACTTAATGACCTGTGTGAGTGAGTGGGTATATGACGTTTTTCAAAGTTATAAATTTCTTTAATATTAAGAAAATTCTTATTAACAAATTTTAACTTCTATCGAAATGGTGCATAAAGATTTGTTTCTATACCTCTTTTGAGTACAAATACATTTTTACAATATATTTTTTATATTATATATAATAAATAAAAGTTTTACAACTTGCATTAATTGAACCATGCATTTAGCAATGATTCTAAGGAAAAAAGATTTAACTTAATGCAAAATTAATTTTTTCAGTTTCTCATGCAGTACTAAGAAATGTCATAAGAAAAACTCTGATACGTTAAATTACTTTTACAACATAACATTGATATTGCGGTTTCTCATAAAGGAACTTTAATTCTCCCAGTAATTTCTTTCAACATATTTTACCAATGTCCATGTTGGTTTCAAGAGGCCGAACGATGGCCGATTGGTTAGGGTGCTGGCCTTCGGTACCGGAGTTCGCGGGTTCAAATCCCACAGTGGCATGGATGTTCGCAGCCGTTTGGAATCGACTTTAAGCTGTAAGTCCCGGTCTCATTATCCCTCGTGTTGCAAAAAGTAGACAGTAGCACTCCAAAACCAAACCAAACTTGGTTTCAAGAGCTCCATCTTGGTTTTTGATTTTAGGGGCATTTGAAACATCTAGACAGTATGGATAAACCAAGAACTGTACTACTTTTGAAATACAGCACTTCACATGTTCTCAACATTTCCCGGGTGACATTGCGGTTAACTGTAGAACATGCTATCGGGGTAGCTATTAAATGATAGCTACCAAATTGAACAGGTCTTGTTATAATAAATTATTTTAACTAGAAAATATTTTGCCTAAATCTGTAATTTATAAAAAAGCGCCATCTCGTAGTGAAAGTTTGAACTAATGCTTTCATTCCTTCAAACATATTCCCATCATTTCATTATGTTTAACACAACATTTCACAACTTTTGATCCAGAGTTTCGCTGTAGACAACTGTAAAGTAGGAAGTTTAATTATGGACGCCGTATATATATATATATATATATATATATATATATATATATATATATATATATATATATATATATATATACACTGTTTTTATCAATATTGAAAGAATATTAGATTTCTGTAAATGCATTTGGACATACAAAAGTGAGAAAAATCAATTTATCTTCTTAAATGTATGCGAAATCAAACTTATTATTGAATAACTTTTATAATTATTAATGCAAAATATTGCATTGCTAAGTTAGGTTTCCCTTAAGTGCTTTTTGTATGGATCATTAAAATATAATGATTGTTTTCATTATGTCTACCATATTTTTTTCCAAAAAATCTATAAGTTTTTAACTTTACATTTGTTTTATTTTTGTGTACTGAGTTAAAATTCGTTATAAAATTATAAAATGGTACAAATCGTTTTACTGTTTATGGTGGGTAATCTGTAAATTAATAGAAAAAGCAAAGTCCAAGTGAAGGAAGAGGAAGCATAACTGAAATGAATAAACGGCCATTTCATTGAAATGCTGAGTAAAAAAAAAAGTATAATTTGTATTTACAGCCTATTTTTAAAAATTTTATGTATATTCTATAATTGCATTATGGCAACATTTTCCCCTACTTTTTTAGTATAGCAGCCGTTGGAGGGTGAAATGCATTTAGATACGTAAACTTTCAGGTTTTATGCAAAATATAGTTCAATGGAATTTTTTATTAATAAAGATATAGTTATTGGTTTGATGCATAAAATTTTGAAAAGGCCAAATTTTCATCTACTTAAAATACTTGCAAATATTTGAAAATATTTTTTTTCTTTATAGATAATGAAATATTGTGTTTTTAAATTTAACTTATTTTCTATTTATAATAGTTTGAATTTTAATTTAATCATTACATCAGTAAAAGCCACATTGTAGATAAATTGACTTAAAGCTATTTCATTTTTAATAACTTCAAAATGAAATATTGCAGCAAAATATTTCTACACATACTAGTGCATTACTCTCATAAGAATAATTATAGTCAGTTTTCAGTCAATTAATTTGAAAAACAAATAAGAAAAAATATGAATATATACCTATGTACATTTGCAATTATATAATTCTTTTCATTACATTTTACTACTCAATAATAAACTAAAAAAAAATTTTGTTCAAATGTAATACGTTAAATATAACTTAGTATTTTATAAAGGTTTAATGCAGGAAACAAACACTTACTTTCGTAAATATATTATTCAGTGCTTGATTATTAACCCTTTATTCTAATTAGACATACAATGCGATAGTATTATACAGTTTGTCAATATAGCTTTTAGAAATTTCATTACCACAAGTATTGTAAATTTTTTTTCTAGTTCTGGCAGAGTTTTATTCCAACTTTTTTTATTACAGATTTAATGCGCAATAACATAGTAATAAACATATTTTTCGCACAATTATCAGAAATTTCACTGGGCCATACATTGTAAATTTCTCAAAGTTGTAGGCTTCAAGTTTTAAATATTTTCTTAAATAAAAACCATGCTTTTTCTATGGAATTAAAATCTGTACTATTTAGAGGCTATGATAATGAAGAAATTTCAAGATAATCTTATCAGATTTAAACTAAAAATTAATAATTACTTACTAATTTATTCTCAAGGGTATGGAAATTTAACAATAGAAATCAAATGAAATTTACCGTATGACAAAGTGCAGTACCATCTTGAAATATTTGTTGGAACAACAGCTTTCAAACCCACTGAACAGCCAATTCCTGTCGACCCCTTCACGTTCGCACTCCTATAACTCGTATGGAGGAAAAAAAATATTGCAAAGCGATAATAAATGAAAGAAACTAATTTTGAGTAACGGAACTCAGGGAAAATAATTTGACAACTTTTAAACCGGCAACTCTAGTAGGGTACGGTAAATTCCGTCTGGAATTTACGAAAAGGGTGACTGTTTTGAAAGGGAAAAAGGTGGGGAGGGTGGCCGGTGGATGGGTTAAAACAGTGGGATGAGCACTCTGTTATAAATCCTGTATACTTTTTAGAGTTTAATCATCCATTGAGAGTATTATAATTTGAACAACTCCTGAAAACTTTCGGATCTTCCCCCCAATATCATATTGTAAGGAGAATGGTACACTGTTTAAAAAGTGCAATTTAAGTCTCTTATGTTTTCGTCGTCGAACTAGCTTGTATTCGTCAGGTCTAAATACATGGAACGTCGACTCATCTCAAATAAATACTCAAGCCCAATGACTAACATACCATTTTTTAGACTTTCTGGTCAACTCGTCTCGATTTTTAAAATTTTTTCTCTAATATTGGCTTTTTGACTGTCTTCTGGCTTTTAAACCAGCTTCGTTTAATCGTCTTTGCATTGAAAACATAAAAGTTTTCTAAATCTCTTCCAAGTTCTGAACACGTTATGAATCTACTTTTCCAACATAGTTTTTTTTCATCTCGTTCAGATGGAGCATGTGACCACTTAGAGACTATTATATTTAAAATGCTCTAAATAACATATCTTGTTAAAAACTCTCTACTGTTTTCCATTTCAGAATTAATAATTACGGGGGTAACAGTTAATGTTTTATACTTGACATTTTTAAAATACTATTAAAATTACATGTTTATAAACTCATATATTCTCGTTCTTAAATTTTGATAAAATTCCAAATATAACGGGGAATATTACGTACTAAAATATGTTCAAAACTTGAATTTTAGAAGAGAAAATCGGCGGTTGCTCAAAAAGAAAAAGGAATATTCAACTGCGACCTTTTTTTCAGTGTACACCTGTGACTAATGTCTACGTAATGATAAATTATTCTATTTTTATATATTATTTAAGTAATAGTACAATTTAAAGCTTTCAATTCACCATTCCTTTAAATATTTTTTAAGGTAAACGGAAATAGCACCAAAAGCTGAGGCAGAATAAAAAGGAGTGTCATGTTTATAGCCTTACATGATAAGCAAAAGAGTTTAAAAAAACAAAAAGGGGAATTGCAACCAAATTAGATATTGCTTTAATCCGGCTTTTTTCAAAACACCAGACAGCCATTAAAATGAAGGCATGACAGCTCATTGTAAAACTGACCAAGATTTAAATATGATAATTTATTTATGTATTTCTTACTAGAAAAGAGAGATTTCATCTATTCAATTTATGGTGTCATTTAAGACACCAAAAGGCATACTTATTTTAAAATAAATATTTTCAGCAATATCTCTTTTAATCGAATTTTTGGGACTCATCATCATGAAAAAGTCGATTTGAGGTAGTTGAAACAGTCTTTTAATGACATACAAAAAATAGATTGCAAAAATAATAATAATGTATAAAATAACTGTTAATAACGTATAAAATCTTTAGAGAGAGTAGATATTGAAAATACATATTTAAAAACATAAAAAGTAATTATTTGGAGTTACAGTCCATTTTAAAATTTGTAGTACATTAAAATCAACATCTTCATCAGATATTTTCTCTGAATAGAGTGTTTGGGAGTCATGTCACGAAAAGACCACTTGATAGATGTGGTGTAGTTTTAAAACGGCTTATTTCGAAAGTGAAAAAAAAAAAAAAAAAAAAAAAAAAAAACTTACTAATGCATGCAAACGCGATAAAGTTGGATCATTTAAACATCCATATCTACAGATATGAAAGTATTCCCGAAAAGAAACTGTTCTTTGATACCTTAAAACCACTGAATGGTACAGCATTACCTCATATTATTTTTAAGTACTCTTATAGTGTGTAAATATGCATACTAATACAGAAGATGAACCTTCTTATACTGGAAATTGGAATTTAGCCACCAATACATTAAGTTTGATTTCTGTATGTGATATTCCATTATTTAGTTTGAAATGGGTGATTAATTAAAGCAGAAAAATATTATGTTGTATATTAGGGTGGCAAATGGTATATAGGCCCTGTTCTTAATTTGATGGGAAAATTAAAAACAATAAATTGAATTGTTTTCAAGGGTTTCATGATCAGGTCCTAATATTTATAGGGACATTTATATTTTATGGTCCTGTACAGCAAAGTGTAACTTTATCATTTCAAAAAAGTGTTGATGCCACAGATAAAATAATCACAATGTATAAAAAATGCAAAAAAAATCGTTAATAATTTATTTCATTATATGCTTGTGTTCCTTAACTGTATATTTGCATGTTACGTTGGTGACACGAATTTAAAAAAATGTTTTAGTTCAGCTGCTTTTTTGGAAAAACTTCTTTCCGACTGCATATTTCAAATGAATAGCCAGGTTCTAAAGTTGAAAAATACATAAATGTAAGTTGTAAGTTTCAAAGGATTACTTTTGACTAATGAGGTAACTTTTCATGAGGTTGAAAATAGGATATGTTATCCCCTTGCCTTGATTTTGATATAAAAACAATTGGAAAATAATTATTAACATAATACAAAAATATTTTTATAATTTTCGAGCTTATTACAGTATTATAATACTTTAAATAATTTTAAATATACAGTATTTAAAGTAATTACTTGCAAAATAATCGCTTTCATTTAATGCATATGTCACCGATGAATGATCCTTTAACTTCTACAAAAACCCATAAAATACTGAAGCTTCAAACTTTAAGTATCTAATCCTGCTTTGTATATATTTTGATTTACATTTTAAATTTATGTCTTTTTACATTTTTCTGGAAGGATAATGAAGAAGCATTAAATAACCCAGACAATCTATATTGAATCTTAAACTAAGTTTCACAAAGTAGGTAATATTTCCAGTCAACGAACCACTTTAATCAGTTAATCATTTAGGGGATTTCTTTTTCAGTCCCGTAACATTCATTTTAAAAATGAGTAACTTGAAGTTTAAAATAGTGTCATTTTCGGGAAAACGATAAATATAAAAGGACGTTTTATCTGCCAATACATTTAATCTTTCCAGCTAATGAAGGGACGCCCGATAAAACAAAATTCTTCTTAAGAAATTTTTAAAGCAATTTCGGAATAAAAATAAAATACTTTAGTATTAAATATCTGATGCAATTGTTAGTAAAAATATTTTAGAGAATAAATAGAATTTAATTTTGCTAAATATTTTGTCTTCTATTGATTAGAATTAGTAATGGATGAATTTAAAATATCAGTCTACAGTATACGGTATTGGAGACTAATATGACATGTGTGTAAAAATATTTTGTACATGTGAATGGGATACAGGAAGATTAGTTGTTTAAAAAAAATTTTACTAACTTTCTTTAATACATAATTGTTTAGATTTTCTGTTAAAATTTTAAAAAAATGTTGTTCCTATATCTATTTGTGTGGATGTATTCAAAAATTCAATTTATTTTATATCATTTCTGAAAATACTTTTTATTTAAATTGTATGTGTTTATCTCATTAAATAAATTTTAGAATTAATTTCAGGTACCTTCAAGAGACTTAATAAAGATTAATGAGATAAACTTGAAGCAATTTAGTTACAAAGTAATAATGGCAAAAGTTTTAAGCAATTATATTTTAATCCTTCATTAATTAGAATGAAAATTAACGTGATCTTATCACATTATTTTGAGAGATTATCTTTTATTCTAGAAGCATAGATTTAACCTCTTAGTGTTGAATAATAATAGCGAGGGAGATAAGACATCACTTCAGACAATTGTAATTTGGATACAAATATGGTTTGGTGTATTGTTTTGCTAAAGTTAGTTAAAAAGATAAACAGTAACTTCATTAAAATTTTAATTTCCGTTTATAAGATTATATAACTAATTCATAAAATCAAATTATTAGCTAGAAGTGACATATTTTGTACTAAAAACGATTTTTAGTAATGATGTTATAATTAAAAGGTGCTTGGGAACGTTATGCCCAAAATGTTTAAATCCTAAAGACTGTGGTGACCTTGTTGATCGGAAGTACTATCATTCACTCTCTGTGTAGACTAATGGTATTTTTTTTTATTTTGCTATATGGTAACTTCCTCTTACCACTACCTACTTAAACAGGACATATTAACTTCGTAATTTTACTGATGTTATAAAATTATGGGATACTATTTATGGAAAGTCGAAGTAAAATTTATAGATGGAGTTATTTTTAAAAAATACTAGGAAGTAAAGGTAATATTCCTCTGTGGATTTAATTGCGTACATTAAATGCAAACATATCAAACACAAACAATTCTTTAAAAATATATCCAAATTACGCTACTATAGTACAATTTAAGCTCATACTTTTTTTAAAAAGTAAATAGGCAAGACTTCAAAAGATCAGATGCTGTTAATATTTTTCTGAAAGGCTAAAGTTTGCTAATAATGCTAGAAGTTTGAATGTAGTCTAAATACTGTAGGCATGTGAAGTATAATTGAGCCTTCCCAGAAATTAGAATTTTCCAAAATATAATCTCAAGTATATAACCTTTTATAAATACTGTAATATTTGCCTTTGCTGTTCAGTATCATAATTTATTTATTCTTATTAAAAAAGGAATATTTACAGGGCAACAACACAACTTGGTATTACTTTAGTAGTCTCAAGTTACTTAAAAAACAGACGTATCTTCTAGCTCTTTCTCTACTGACTTTCATAATACTTATCTGAATAATCTTCCTGCAAAAATGTAAACTCATAAAATATCTTAAGAAATCTCCCAGAGTTAAAGATAGCAGCTTCTTCACTGTCATTTGTGCCAATGTGACTGGGCTCGAGTACTAACTCCATTAACACTACATTCAAGATAAGTGGGATTAATGGAAATATTCTAATCTAAAGAGAACTTGGAATAATTCATCGAGAATCAGACAGACACTGTTTTCTGACAGTTATTTGTTGAAGAAGGAAAGGGGGGATATTAAAAATTGAACACTAGATGTAAAACTCAGATTTCATTTAAGTTTGTCGATAGCTTGAACAGTTTAAGTTCAAGATAGTGTAAGAATATACCGGTAATTCTATTCATCAAACTTATATATATTAAACTTGTACCATATTTATTAAGTTCCATACGTCATCGAAGACACCAAGTTCAAATATCTGCCTTTTTAAAATGCTAACTATTTATCAAACTTGATGCACTCAACGATACTTTCAACTATAAAAATGATATTATTAATGCGTATTCCATTTAAAACGCCGTTACATAATGTAAAAAATATTTTTATGTATAATCGTATTAGGCAATATTTTGAAATTTGTCAGTCTGTAACTAATGACATCGTAAATATTTATACAAATTTTCTAAATGGTTATCTTTTATTTAACATATTTAAAGTCTCATTTTGATAGTGATAATAAAGTAGAACGTTGATTTATGATATTACATTTGCCTTTGAAATATTACATTGCATAAGGTTGCTGTCACTCTAAATGCTTTATATATACAAAAAATATGCCTACTTATATGAAGTAGTAATATCAGATATTTATAATTTGGATTATAATATTTTTATAAGTATTTAAATATATAACAGAATTAGTTTGATCCTGAGAGTTTAATTTAATTTTTTGTATTTTCTGCACAACGTTAGTAAAAAGTAGACAAGTCTTTATCTACATTATGAAAACTGACGGTCAATGTCAAATATATTTTAACAAAAATGCGTAGTATCAATTTCCCCTAGAATAATAAACTATATAATCATAGTAATTAAAGCGAGATTAATGACGTAAACAAGAGAAAAGTTATTCAGACATCATTAGAGAAATTAATGAAAACAATTTTGCAAAAAGCAAAATAAAAATAATTTCACTAAGACATACAATTTCAAGTTAATTAGTTTTCGGACACTTTATACTACATTTCATGTATACACACACACACGCACACACAGAAAATTCGCCCCCCCATCATCTCCGAGTTTTGTTAAGGCATAAACACAAACTGGAGGATAGAGAAAAACACAAATGGACGGAGGTTGCCAGAAAGAAAGGACTAAACAAGACTGAAGCCATTTATTCGGTTCCAAGATTAAGTCCAATGTTTACCAAGGACTCTGAAGCCCCAGGTATGGTAACTAGTCACATAGAATTTCTTTCACCAGACCGACACCTCTGGGACTGAATTTTAACGCGGGATTAAGAATCCAAAATTTGACATAGAAATAAATCCATATTATAGGAAATGGTACAAGACGCTATAATGTATAAACTTAATTATTTATATGATACAGTTTCGAATAAACAACCTCCTGTTGAAAAAGTTATACTGAATAAACGATTGTACTCAAGAAAAATGTGTTAAAAACATATAAACAATCGTTATATAGTTCTATAATATAATGTTTAAGAGGCTTGTCAAATCAAACAATTTCTGTAAATAAATCCTCTAATTTGTAAATATGCTTTTATTTCATATTCAACAGATAAAATGTATAATTATTAGTCAAATTTTATATCTAAATAAGTTTTAAATATTCATTTATTTCAAAATTATTATAAAAGAAACTATTAATTTCTAAATTGATTTTATTTTATAACATCCCATTTTGATTCATTCACAAATGTACTGTTTGAAACATTTAAAAATATTTGATAAATTGTTCTGAAAAAAATCATCTTTTTTGTGGAAACAGTTATTCCAAAAAAATGTTGCATTTTTAGCACGAAATTAAGTCAAAACTTTGATATTGAACTGTTTAAATTTATTTTTCTTGTTTTAAATTTTTGGAAATGGAGACAAATCAAACTTCTCTAGATATGAAAAACTTAATTATGAAGCTATGGAAAGAAAAGAAAACAAAAGCATAAGAGATATTGCAGAAATTGGGAAAAAGCCTCATTCAACAATGCATTACGTAATTAATAACTATAAAATGTACGGATTTTTCCACAGACGAAATGGAAGTGGTCTGCCCAAAAAGATTTCTTTGCCTCAGTTAGAGAGACGGATACTGAGATTTGTTAAAGAGAAACCTACAATTTCTTCAGTAAAGAGAGTAAGAGAGTTAAAGGAGACATCTGTTGTCAATGTGAATGCCAAAAGGTAAGAAATGTTTTACATTCTGAGGAATACAGAGCCTATACACCCCAAAAGAAACCATACTTATCTGCCAGAAATGTGATAAAAACGTCTTGAATATGCTAAATACTATATAGGAAAGTCCCGAGATTTTCGGAAGTCTGTTATTTTTACTGATGAGTTAAAATTTAATTTGTTTGGATCCGATCGTTTTGTATGCAGAAAGGAAAGTAAAGCACTTAAAACAATAAACATAAAAGTAACTGTTAAACATGGCGGTAGTAACATTATGGTATGGGGTGCAATGGCAGCTAGCGGTGTTGGAAATTTAGTGACGGTACCATGGACAAAATGGTATATTTAAATATTCTAAAACAAAATTTATCAGGCACAGCTATGAAATTCAATTTAAATAGAAACTTTTTTAATGTAACTTTTGTCTAAGACAATGATCTTACGCATAACGATCGAATTGTAAAGGAATGGTTATTATATTGTACAAAATGACTGCCTCATCGTCCACAAAGTCCGGAAACAAACGTCCACAAAGTCCTATAGAACATTTATTTAAAAAAATTATGAGAGAAGAAAATAAAATATAAAAATGAACTAAAAAGTGTTTTTCAGAATATATGGGACAGTGTACCAACAGACTTCACTGTAAAGTTGGTCCTTTCGATGAACAAAAGATTAGAAACTGTTATAGCGGTCAAAGGATATTACACGAAGTATTAAATGCTTCTGTTTAAAATTTAAATTTTTTTTTATCTTGGATAAATGTCCAAGTTTTTTGGGGGGCTATCGAAAGTGATATCATTATAATGTTCTTTAAAGTTATAATTTATATGCTATTGAAATTAAAACAAGTTGTTTGAATTATTTTTGAAACTGTATTTTTTTCAGAATTTTATTTTAGTTCAAAAGCATAATGTAATGCAAAACTATTAAACGATGAAATCCTGTAACCTTACTGTCCAATCTTTTTTTGGGGGTTTCACTGTATATTTATAAATATCCCCTGTATTCTAATGATCTAAAATTAATGGATAAAATGGAATTTTACAGCTATATAGTTATTTAAATTTATATTTCAAAGGTTCCGAAACAATTTAGTATATTTTCATTCATATATATTTAAACACAGAAGTCAATTTTCTTCACCGGAAATTTCATTTATAGATTCTAAAATTCATAAACGTTTTCAGAAAATACTAATAACATACATTTTAGGATATTAATAATTTTTATTATTTCTAGACCAGATATATATCTTTTCTAAATATCATCTCTAAATTTTTCAATACAACATTATCTATTTCAAGTAGAAATTAACTTTTTCAGTAATTTCAATCGAAAGAAAAATTTTTATAGATCCCATGACAAGTTTTAGAATATTAATTTTCCTAACATATAGGTTCGTTTACAAACATCAGCCTTTAAAATGTCACTTCCAGTAATTTCAGCATGCATTATACTTACATCAGTTTTCTCTTAATCACTGTACTACAGGTAGAAAATTTATAATGGAAAACTAATTACATAAACATTTAATAATTGTAAAAGCTTCGCGAAATGGGTATTTGAATATTTAAACCCTTTTCAGGATTCAAATATATGTTACTTGAATTCAATTTATGCTATTTAAAACACTATATTATAGTTGTAGCATTTAAATCATTGTAATTTATGTTATTTTCCTGCACCCTAGAGTAGTGTGTAACAGCAAACGACTGAAGCCGAGCGCAACAGTTTTCAACCTTCTCCCTTTTTTTTAAAACGGCGCTTTCTATTTATTTACCCTTTTCTCTTTATCCATGTAAAAACACACGAAAATACTTCCAGTTAACAAATCATTTAGAAAACTATGATTATTCTTAATCTTATCCCAAAACAGAATTAGTTTGAAAGTATTTACAATACAGGGAAAAATCAAAATCAGACAATTAAGTTGAACATTTTCAATCTAATACTAAATATCTAATTTTAGTGATTTGAAACAATTTTTCTATAATTTAAAAAAATGTAATGAAAATTAAATTATAAAATGAGTCCTAAAATAATAATATGAAGTATATCATTTTTAAAAGATCAATCTAATAAAGAATTTTAACCCTGAACGATGCAATACCTATGCACTTCAAAGTCATCATATGTAGAAAATAATGTATATTATTAAGTCTTAAAATTGAAGTATGAAATATTATTTAAAATTCTTAATTTTTACTTAATTAAAATTTTTTATAAATTTTTCATATCAATGACATTTTACCAAAATAAAAGGAAATACATATATCTATAAATAAGTGTTATCTTTAACTAGAGTAACGATGAAAATTGTATATGTATGAAAACTAATTTTATTAATTCAAGTATAGAATTTTTCTTTCCTGAAATATATTTTTGCATTTATTTTTTAGATGTAGTATATATATATATATATATATATATATATATATATATATATATATATATATACACTAAATACATATGTGTATATATATATATGTATGTGTGTGTTAACGGTTTAAATCTCTCTAAATATTTCAAGTTTTCATTATTACCATTTTTTAGCAATTTCAAGGCTAAATCTTAGCAATAACAAACCTTTAATATGAAAATTGTATTAAATTGTATCTTAATTAATTTTTGTTCTGAAGTATAACTTAAATATTATGTAATTATTCGACCTAACTGAAATGAAAGGTGTACTATACATGCATCTTAAATATTATTGTTACATCAGTTTAATATTTTGTTTATTTATGGGAGTTTATTATACTCGCTATCGCATATAAATATTTTTCTACGACATTTTAATGCCGCAGAAAAATATTAAGGAACTTAACCATGTATAATATACTTAATTATATTTTATAGGTTTTTATATGCAAATATGTAGAGATTTAAAACTAAGAATTTTTCAACCATATTAATCCTCGACTTTTACTTTCCCCCTTCTTCTGAAAAAATAATTTTACTTCTAAAAATACGCTGAAAATAAAGTGAAGTGAACACAAAGTGAAGTAACCGTTTCAAAGCGAGCCTTTTATTTCTGTGTGCGCACTTTAAGTGGCTTACCATATGGCCCATTAAGAGGTTTTTATGAGATGCATCATACCCAGTATTCTTCCTAAACACAATTCTCCAAATGACAACCCCTGACTGCCACGCTGAACCACCAAACGCGTGACTATTGTCATTTACTGATTCTTCCCATCCAAAACAGTGAGGATTTCCATGCACTTACCCCGCGAAACATCTGTCATTCGTTCATGTCGCTCTAACCGCGCAGTCTTTGATGTCCACAATTATGATGACCAGTGGCTCGCTTCGGAGGGTCGACCCACGGTTTCCCGGATCTTAAAAGTGTCCGGGTTTACCGGAGATTTTTATTGAAATACTACACGAAGCAGCGAGCACCGTAGCGTTGT